>QVRM01001761.1:0-37411 GCA_003439945.1 Dermanyssus gallinae | reverse complement strand
GATATTACAAACAAACAACTGAAAAAGAGGTTCCTTGTTTTAGGCTCAAGAGGATGAGCTCTGCTGTCACGAGACCTGCCCCACCTGGATGGAGAAGTGCTAAGCTTGGTGACCGTCGCTTATCTGCTCCCACCTCACCGAACAGCTCACTCACTATCATTCACAGTTAGGGATACGCGGTCTTGCCTGACAGATCTCTCTTCCTCCAATGACTTTGACAGTTGATTGAACGGTTGTTGACCATGCACACGTTTGCAAACAAAAAGGACAATTTAATAAAAAATATATGAATAAAATGAAAAATAGATAAAACTAAATGTGTCTTGATATTACTGCCAGTTGCCAGGCTGTCTCTCCTCGTGGCAACGAACAGCCGAAATCGATTCCTGTCTCTGCGTATGGCTTTTTTAACTACTGAGACGAGATCTATAGCTAAATTGTTCGCAATACGTTTACACGGGGCCACTGTGTGGTCATGCCACGCCAGTTGAGCTATTTGATGACACAGCTTACAAAATCTTCTCTTAGAATTGGTGAGAGTGTTCCGCCAACGCTTTTCCAATGGTCACCGTTGTAAGAGACTAAAGTTCAATATTGAAGAAAAATGTGCGCACAAACTGTTTGGTAAAGAAAACCAAGTAGATGTACTTCAAACTAAATATATATTGCGTTGAGCAAAACAAAATTATAGGGCAACTCATTAAACGTTCTATTCAATTGACTGGCTGTCTATATATATATATACTTTTTTTTAATAAAGCCGCGCCGGATTTAATTTTAGTTTTAAATGCAAACGGTGAAGAAGAGAAAACGCGTCGACCATCAAGGATGTCCTACGTAGACGTAGCTCCATGAGACAAAAATGGCCTTTTCGGACATCCGTGCGAGTTTATACAGCTGCTGTGGCATAAAGTATGCCGTTTGCAGAATGTAGAGCTGTAACTGCAGAGTTTTAAAAGCCCGTAATACCCGTGGCCACTTGGCAGATAATAATATTTACCTTTGTTACGGAAGTCTACAACATATAAGCTGGTGCAAACGCTTCACGAATAAAAAACGAATGTGAAAAACTGTCTAGTTTCTGCTATGAAATGTAATTATGTAAGAAGATATATATATATATATTAAGACCTTCCAGAACTCGTCCCCCAAATTTTGGGGTCTAGTACAATTTGGCAAAAAAATATTTTTTTTATAATGGAACAGGAGAGCGGAAATGTCTTCTAAAATGAGTAATTCCGCGTAAAACTTAAATATACGATTTGAAGAACATGAAATTCCTTGAGAATTATCTTTAATACAATTTTTGTTCTGTTTTAAATTAACAAAATTACTAGAATGCATTTCACATCTAAAAATTTTTCCTCCAAGCACGCAGGTATGTTGATTTGACTGGGGCTCTGCAATCGCAGATTTAGTAAAGATATGCGAGAATAAATTACTTACTTGAAACTACCACATTTAGTAATTTCGTTCGCACTCCAAAAAGTATTTTCCGGCCTCTTGGCCATTCAAAAAAATATTTTTTTGCTGAGTTGTACTAGACCTCGAGATTTGTTGGACGAATTTCAGGAGACTATATATATATAGTTCCTTGTCTGAATCATCCACCTACCTATATGCTGTGGTGAGGTCACTTTTCGTGGAAACCTTGTCTGGCTCCGACGTACTGGTATCAACATCTTTCCCTATGAAGCAGAGTCGCACCGTAGAAAATTTGGCTACAAGTACTCTTTCAAGTCCCGTCCATTCATTACGAATCTCAAAGTCATCACGCATTTTTGTCACTCGTAAGCTAAAAGGGACATGACTCCAACATAATCTTATCCTTGAAGTACATCACAAAAGTTTTGACTTTGCTACCTTACTCCCAAAAACAGCATTGAGATTTTTCACCCCGTTGTTACCAACTCTCTCAAAGTTTATCCTAGGATTCTTTATTTCTGGGTTTTCGGCATCTTGATGTTTCCAAAACCATCTGTTCCATTACGTCATGTACAGAAGAAATCATGTACAGACAACTATTATAATTACGTCATGTACAGAATTTGAGCGTTTAACTTATTTGTAGATACCTGACCACCGTAACTGCTAGTGTCATCCTAGGGTAGATACTTATGCAATACCTATTAATTATATGCAATGTACGAGTATACTCGACATGCGACCTTAACTGTTTGTGCTCCTATTTCTTTATCAGTGTAGCGTTTCCTATCTTATGGCCGCTTGAACAAGTTTTCTAATCTAAATTCGGATAGTGAGAGCTCATCAGCGTGATCCGAATTAAATAAAATGACAAATTCGTTAGATATGGGCGTGAGCCGTCCACTCGTCACGTCGCCTGACCATTGCGAGTCCTTCTTTTTAAATATATATATATATATATATATATATATATATATATATATATATATATATATTATATATGTTTTATTATATATATATCCAGTAACCAAAACGCGACGACGATAGACGCATTTAGTCGATACCGAGCCGCACGCAGCTTAGCCCATTACCAGCGTCCACAATATGGATGTCAGAGCGTAAACAAATCTTAATTCCATACCTGTCGGTATGAAGAGAAGACTGTTTTCGAGATCTGCGTACTTACGTCTCATTTCCTGTTCGGCGTGCTCTGCTACCCATCCTGTGCTGACAGAGCTATGGCTGACTTACGAGGGAGCAATGTGGCAGAACACTATAGCATCCCAGGCCAAGCACTTGCCGTGAGACCATAGTGGTTTAGTCACACCGTCGGATCTTTTGTCGTTGCCTGTCCGGAGGCCCCGTGGTTCCAGTTTTGCTGGCAACCTTGCCATCCTAAGGGCTCTTTTGATTATTTAATTTAACTATATGTGCCGTGAAATTTCTCCCAGAGCTTCTTGGACAAATTGTGGGATGTAGACCGCAGGCATTAACCTCACTCTCCTATCTAGATAGCGACAGCCATACGGAAGTGGTTAGTTCAGCATGGTGCCCAAATGTGGAAATGGCGCGGATCTTAACGGGTCTCCCTGTTGAACTCAATTTTCTGAAGCATTAGGCGTCATCGTGTTTCAGGATAACAGTGAGGGTTTATTGTAGCTCTGCCAGACCAGTGGCAGTAAGTTCGGACCATGCTGTTCCGCAGACGTATATTTCTCAGATCCGCTACTTTCCGCAAAAGTAAATATCTTTGGATTGTATGGAAATGCGTTACAAAAATCTAGCTTAACCATTACGCGCGAAGGTCCTTCTACTTTAAACGTAAAGCTCGGCAAAACCCACCTGATGCGGTTTTATCGCTGCTAGGATTGCTCTCTTATTTGTGGCCGAAGCTATTTTTGCTGCCAGTCACCTTAAGGCCAGTCCGCATGCAACTGGGCGTATAGAGCTGTTTTCATTCGTAAGGCAGTATGGTTTGCTTTGTAGAAGATAGTAAGGCAGAATGGTGGTAGTGTACCACTTAATGCCTTCTTTATAAGAACCCTGAGCCCTTTTTAACAGTTTTGTGGAAGATGGAATCGTTTGGTCTAGCATATATTTTAGCTGTCGTGGACGTAAGCCATTCAGCCCTGCTCCTGAAGCTAGCGCGAAAGATCCCACTGCATCAATTCCAAGAGGTCCGACACAGGTCTGTGTTTATTGCATCTCTCACTGCTAATATTCTCAAACGGAGGATGCGTGCGCCTAAGTTCCTCCTCTGTATTGTGGTCAACGGGGGCGATAACGTCACGAAACATCAGCGCAGGTACCGCGGCTCGTAGGTCGCCCTCAGCCAGCTTGCGCTCTGCGAGGCCTACACGGTGGTCTTTCTTGCTTTTCCTATGCGTTGTTGCATACGCATTTTCTGTGAGGTACATATTAAGGTTCGTACTGTCCAGGCTTGCTATGTTGAATTAGCTGAGTCAACCGTGTATGTTTCAGAAGGGCAACGATCAATGTTAGTAGTTCCGTTGGAGTCACCAAGTGCGCTCTGCAGCGTGCTTAAATCTCGTCCACACTGGTCGCATGTATGGATAGGTTGGGATATATATATATATATATATATATATTATATATATTATACATATATAAATAAAAAAAATAAATATATATATATATATATATATACATATGTAAATAATAAATACATATTTATATATTATATATAGATATCACTTGTAAAAAACGCTGTATAAGTCAAGTACTGATTTAATTGTATTATTATTTATTAATACATAGTTATTATACGTAATTGTATGTGAACGTATTATACATTATCTATAAGGTAGTATCAGCATCTGATCGACTTCGTTCAACTGAAACAAGTTTATTTAGGTGTTTCCTTAATGCTGCACCGGCTTTTAATCGCCTCAATCATTTAGTATTGCCTTTAGATGCTGTCTCATCTGGACTGTGGTCCCAGGCATTTAAACTGGCTGGCAAACTTAATCGGGCTGGTAAAGTGTGGACATTAGGACCCTGAAGGGCTGGACTTGGGTCCAGAAGCTTTGCTTTATATCCACCTAAACTCGGGGGCTAGAGGGTTAAAATCATCCGGTCAGCTGGAGTTATTACATACTTTTTAGGAAAAGAGGAAGCCCTATTATATGCGGCAGTAGTTAGTGAAACGTAATTAAAGCAGTGCAATTAAGCGTCTCACTCTATGAGTGAGACGATTGTTGATTGAAAAACTATTGTTTCGAATTAGTTGCGTCGGGTAGAGGCCTGGGGAGATTAGGCGGCATCTGCGTGGGTATACCTGTAATATTTAGTAATCCTAATGGCAACGTCCAGGTGGTGCGTCTGTATTAAAAAAAAAACAAGACTGTCTTGAATTGTATTCCAACCCTGCTAAATACTCTACACGATACGTTACCAAACTCTACCTCCAATTGCTCAAGATTTACAGCTGTTCACCCTGCGGTTCTCGAAGCTCGGTTTTTCTCTAATCATTGCCCGGTTCTCATATCTCATTCTGCCAACCCTGCGGCTGCTCAACCGTTGGTCAAGTTGGCTCCAAAGCTACATAGATGTCGCAAAAGGGCTAAAATTGCATGTTCCTATATGTCTTGTGCTTAGCGGTTTATAATGAAGTAGACGTAAATTCGGCATTTGAAGTTTTCAGTAAATTTCTGCTTCTTATAAACGAACGGCCTTTTCCCTTGTGAACCGTCTTGTTTCTGATAACTCGTGCAAGATGGGTTAATTTTTTTCTTTCTCTCTGGGTTTACAGCGGCTGCGTCGCAGAGTTATTGAGATGTACCACAGACATTGTAAATAAATTGGGTAGATTCGAAAACTTCCTATAGCTTTGCTTTCTTGCTTGATAATTCCTTTCAACTCTAATATTCATCAATGGACTCTGTGATAGGCGACATGATTCAGTTGACTTACCGTGCGCGTTATTAGTTGGCGATGATAAAACTTTGGAAAACCCAGTGGAAATTGCAAACGAGCGGAACCGTCACTTTGCCACGTTAGATAATACTACGGCGCAAGGCAAAACCCATCCAATTACGGCGGGGGTGCCGCACGGCCCAGTACTCGGCCCAGTTCTATAAAGTGTGGCATACTATGGTGTCTTGCGGCTTGACGGCCTGCCGGATGGGGTGGAGACAATCGCCTACGCGGGTGATCTTGCACTGGTGGTCACCGGTCGCACATGGACTATCCTGGAGGCCAGGGCAAACACGGCTCTTTATCGAATAAACAGGTGAATGACTGAACATGACCTGGAGTTAGCACCACAAAAAAACCGATGCCCTTTTCCTAACCGGCCGCAGGCGGACAAGGCCTATATCCCTGAAGCTCAACGGGCACGCTTACACGCCGTCTCGGCACGCTAAATACCTAGGGATGACCTTGGACATAGGCAAGTTACGCAAAGGACGTCAAGAGTATCGGCCAACCTGGCCCGTATACTACCCCGGGAGGGAGACGCGTGCGATCCCAAACGACGCCTTCTAGCTGCTGTTGCAGAAGCGGTCGTGGACTACGAAGGCTTCGAGAAGAATAGGGATATAGAAACCTCACTTGATGAGGACTGGAAAAAAATATATTTCCTGCTGTCTAGGTTTCCGAAGTTATTTGATTGCAGGACCTCCGACTTCCAATATAGATTGTTCGTTTGAGTCCGAAAACTTCCCGGCACCGCTAAAGCCCACGACGGTATTTCCTGTATCTAAGAAGAAGGGTAAACGACACTGCGCAACAAATTACAGGCCGATTTCGGTTGTTGTCACTATATCTCAAAGGTCATTAAGGAACTTGTGTTGATCAGGCTGAATCGATCCTTAGAGTCGATCCAATGTCCTATCGCCTAACCAGTTCGACGTTTGCAGGTCGACTGACCTCGCGTTGGCCCACTTATGGCAGCGATTTTCCAATGCGGTTGAGGTACATACGTTTTATCTCGCAGTTGTCCTTGACGTGTCGGCTGCTTTAAATTGCTTTGATTATCAATTTTTGTTCCAAACGCTCGCTCAGCTGGGTTGCTCCGCGCCGGCCTCTGCCCGGTTTATGTCCTACCTCTCAGGACGGAGGCAGTTGGTATGGGCTGGTCGAATAAAGTCCTCGTGGTAGCAAGTTGATATCGGTGCTTCTCAAGGCTCGGTTCTTGGACCTTTCATGTTTCTTATTCTTCCGAATTTCATTCTATTAGGAGCCCAAGGACCAAACCTCGGCTCCGCTGTAGCTTTTATTGATGACACTACGCTACTGCTCGGAGTGAATCATCGATATTTGGATGCAGATTTGCACCATTTGCTTTCATATGCAGATAACATAATACGCATTTTTAACATTTTGGGATTTGTTGTAAATGCTAGTAAAACCAATTTCATAGTTGTTCGTTTATCACCGAGGCTGCTGGCACTACCTGACAACCTGATAATCAAGACACGGAACATTGAGCTCTTGCACACCACTAGGTGCCTATTACTCGTTTTCCAGGAAAACATGAGGTGGCATTCCCATCTGGATTATAAAGCACCTAAGTGCTATGCTGTATAGCTGCGCTGCGTAAAGAAAATCTATTAGGGTCCCCACAGAGGGCTTATTTCTGGTGGACAAAGCCGTGTTCTTACCAGTGCTATGCTATAGTATCCTTTTCCGGGTGGTATTTATAACGGAATCTTCGAAGAGCCAAAGTGATACAGAATATTGCACTTAGAACCGTTTGTCAGTCGTTTAAATCTATTACTACTACTACGGCGGAAAACATTTACACATTGCGGGGTTTCAAAGCTACTATACAACATTTTGCGAGGTACGTGTTTACAGGAGATCGCAATTTTACTAATTCCTACTCTCTGTGGAACAACAGCAGGCGTGCAACAACATTTGCAATTCCTTTTGTTTCATTGGAGTCTAGTCAACACACACTTGCATGCCGCCTTTCTGAAGCCTGGACCTGCTTGGAACATTGAATGCTTAACTAATGCTTAACGTCTTCGCGTGAATTAAAACAACGGCATTTAATTTCAAAGTCGGCTTGTGATCTAGGTATATCCGTAATTGAGACCGTTGTGCTTTTTATACGGGAATACACACTCTGATTTTGATAGTAATATTTTTCGACATGTTTTTACCTATAGTTGATGTGAATTGTAAAGACGCTGTCCTAGTGTATTACTTCGTTTGTGTATAGACTTGCAAGTGTATTTCCTTATATATGGCTCGCGTTCCAACAAACGCACTAACTGCTATTTTGGAGTCCTTGTGATGATCAATAACCTTTGTGATTACCGTTTGTGTAAAGTTCGTATACAAAACACTCCTTGGATTTTGTCGAGAGCGATTTTCTGCTTCGTTGGTTGACTCATCTTGTTTTAACTACTTTTATTTACCGATGACGTGAATGCTGTGAAACGCAGTTTTTATGAACAAATCACATCTTATAATCATCACCTAATAAGAGAGATCTGTAGATTTAAAGAACGATTGTTGCTTTATGATTCAGGCAAGAAATGCGCGTATCCAGTCCTAGTACTGAGTGTCACCGAGTGCAGACTTTTCTTACATTTGTTAGTGTTTTTATCTATAAAAAAATCTGCAAACCTGAAAAACAATTGCTTTCTTAATATTGCCATCACAGTCGCCCGCACGCTGCAATTTATATATAAATATATATATATATATATATATATATATATATATATATATATATATATATATATATATATATATTGCAGATTGCGGGCGACTGTGATGGCATTATAAAGAAAGCAATTGTTGTTCAGGCTTGCAGATTTTGCAGAGTGAATACGCCTTGCCACTGTTGTTTGTTATTTATGACTTAGACATAAGAACCTACCTGCGACCTGAGGCAAATTAACTTAATTATTGCATCATTTGTCTGGGGTGAGTACTAATATGCATATAAAATATTAAAATATATTTTGTGAAGCGTCAGCTAGCCATGGAAGACAATAGTGCTTCGACATTCATCAAGGTGGTATAAGAAGCACAGCATGCCACATTAATTGCAGCAACAGTTATCCGTCGGTTCGTAATAGTCCTGCATCTCCGCGCCGTCCGCTGTCATTGTGTCCACAGGATCACGAGTCTTACATGTTTTGTCCTTTTTTACCTGTTAAGTACATCATCTCTGCTTTATCGAGTGTGAGCTTAAGGTAGTGCCTTCCAACTTTTCGTTCACCTGGGACAGTTTATTGACGGCGCTCTTTAGGGATCTCGGTCTTAGCCGTAACCAGGAGTGCGAGATCGTCGGCGTACGCCCAGCGTACCTTCCCTATTTGGGAGATTACCGATCTCAAGCACTTTGTCACAGGCTAAGTTCCAGAGCACGGGTCCCAAAATTGAGCCCTGCTGTAACCTCATACTCCTGCCCTTCTCGGCTTCGATCTCACCGTTGAGACGGCAGACAATGACGTTCTCTGCAACCTTACCCAAAGCGTCCAGTAGGCTTATAGGCCGGCAAGCCGACGCCCCCCTTTTTCTAGGCTCCTCCTTGGCTTTGGAGCCTACACAGCGCTGGCTATTTTCCAGGTCATTGGAAATCTGTCCTCCCTTAAAAGTGTGATCACAAAGGCCTTAAAAGCCCTCGGTCACCTTTCGACAAAGACATTCACTACCTCGGCGGGACAGAGGAGCTTTCTTCCTTAACCAATTACTAAGCTCTTGTGTATGCCTGGTTGTGCCTACTACATACTGTTTTCTTTCAGCGATTTATTCGGTCCACCACTTACTTGGGTTCCATGGTGCCCTACCTGCCTTTGCCTTTATTTCATTCGATAAGCCCGCTTTCCTATATTATGAGGTAAGCAGGGTGAATGGCTGGTTCTCGTTTAGCCCCTTCTCTTCTAGTGTACAGCATGCCTTATCGATTTTTTGTTTAGATTTCTTGACTGCCATCTTTGCCCCCATCCGCTATTCGCAACTCTGCTCTTAGTGGAAGAGTCGCTTCGTCAACCGACGGTCGATGAATACCGTTCTGTTGTTGACAAGCAAAGTTAATATTTTCGTCTACTCCTGCAGCATCCGGGCCCTCCCAGTCAATGTTCGGCTACCCGAAAGTTGTCCGGCAGCGTAAAATCTCTGGTGAGTACCCCGCTCTTACTGGTGTGGGCACCTACGCTCTGGGCCAGCTTCTCGAGGAAATCCTCAAATTCCGCTGCTCTCTGTCAAGGGAGGAGCACCAGCTGTAAAGGACTAGGACTTCTACGCAAGAAAACTTCTCATGCCCTGCGGTGCCCTTCTCCTGCCGGTTCCGTTGAAAAAGCTTCCTCTCGGAGCCCGTCCACCAGATCGCGGTGTCTGGGAGGGGAGGTATCAAGGACAGTCTTTAGATCTACGAATGTTCTGTACAGAAACCGTCCTCCCCATTTTGGAATTTCGAGGCTTTGCTTAACCTTCGCATGCTCTTAGCACAAATTTTCCTTTACGGAAGCCATACTACCCGGTAGTATGACGTTGAAGAGGGTTGTGTGTTAGTGTGCAAATAAACATATGCAACCGTTTCCTAAAAATGTACTGTTGTAAAACATGACAATTGAGGCTTCTATAGTATAATCAACGCAGACACATCCCACGCACGCATAAAGCATTTCAACAGCCTTTTTGTCTGTTTAAAGGAGAAGATATAATAAAAGTCCACCGTCACTACTACATTGCCTCTATTAAGTATGCCGAGACAGATAATAATTGACAATTTTACAGCCACATCTCCCCTTTAGTTCTAAGAAAGGTGTGTAGTTAATCGTATATTAGTCCAAGCGGTGAATTTACATCAGTTATTTAATATTTTTTTCTTGATTGAGAACGCATATATTGCAAACCAACATTTCCTACTTCTTCGTGAAATGTCAGAAACAGTTTCACAATAAATAAAAGTGCAAATTTGTTCCCCTTTGAGAAAAGCACTTTCTGTAGTTAGAGAATGCGAACACCATATTCCTGATCTTCCCTATATCTGTCTAGTGTTAAAATATATTTTTCGTATACAATCCCCATTAAATGTTTGTGTCAAGGCGAAATTTCACGCGAAATATATATATATATATATATATATATTATACACATCATATTTATTCACCATAGTTGTTGGTAGTAGGGTAGTATATATATATATATATATATATATCATATGTGTTTTCCTTTAATGAAATAAATGTAATTAAGAAACAAATGATATGAAATATTTGTGTCTTAAATATATGTATGGCCACTTTTAGTTCCAGCTAAATTAGCTTTCCTGGTAGCAAATTACAGTGTGCACATATTTACGTCTTCCAACCCACTCTCCCATGGAGATCCAAATTAACATTGATAACGGCAATCCTTGCAGAGAAAGGTTAGACGTACAAGTCATGTTTGTGTTGCTAGACCAGAATTGAACAGATATTGGTATCAACCGGGCTGCCTGTTGGTTTTGGCAGGGCTTACAGTTCGAGAATAAATATGTTAGAAGTGGAACGTAGTGTTGGTGCGTGTTAGACTAATTTACCTAAGCTTGAAGTTCCAAGCATGCCACTGGAGATATTATATATCGGGTGGATCACAAGCTGATAATTTCGCCAACTACAGTACTTGGCGCCGACCCGCGCATAACATACTCGTGTAGAGCACATCTAGATGATACATTTTTCAGAATTAATGGGTCGTTCTAAATCTGAACCGCGGCTTCCGCTTCTTCATGAATTCCCCAAATTTTCTGTCTCGGGCCCCTCCTGCTAACGATAGGCTTTTACATTTTCATTCTAAGGCGTACTCGTTACATGCGAAGTATATGAATATGACTTAAAATTCTACAGTGAGATAGCCAGCGGACAAGACCTACTGCGTATTAATTAAAAACTATTTGATTTAATATCTGGCCGAATTATACTCATTAGTGACACAAATGCGACATAATAAAGTATTTCAGATAACACAACACACCTTCATTGTATGTCTAGTTTGAGATTAAAAGCATGTTATAAGTTGACTAACATGGCCCTTTGGTCATTTATTTTTATTTTGACTAACTGGAAAATGCGGATAATAACCCATTTTACTGGTCGCGCCGGCCCCCCGTAGCCAGAGAGGGCGTCGACATGCGCATGCGGATAACCCGCTCTGTCTCGGTTAAAGCACGTTTGATGACGGTCGCGATTGTGCACCAATCGTCAAGTGAAGTTGTCATCTTTGTGACTAGAGCAGGAAGACTAGGTAAGGTAGACGAAATGCAGCCTCGTAGGTTATGTTACGGAGACGGCTTCTGGCGACCAGTGGCGGAGTCAACGGCAATGTACGCGGCACCCGTCTGGGCAGACCTTGCCCTCCTGAAGGTGCGGAACCGGGGCGCACTTAGAGCCGCGCAGAGGAAAATGGCCATACGAGTCTGCAGGGCCTATCGCACGGTGTCTACGGATGCCCTAATAGTACTGGCCCGCGAGCTGCCTTGAGATCTCCTGGCCAGAGAGAGAAGCGAACGCCGCTTCGACAGCAACTGGGACCTCGCGCGGGCACAACAGAAGACACTGGAACTGTGGAACGATGAATGGCGAAATCCCCGGGGCGACGCCGGCGGTCAATGACTCGCCGACTGATACCGGGTCTGCGCCGGTGGTATGACAAAGCAGCTGGGGGAGCTGTCGTACACCACGACACAAGTGCTCACAGGACACGGCCAGTTTCAGACATAAGATGCGCATCGGCAAGGCCCCGATTGACATCTGCGTCCTCTGCTCCTCCGGGAACGCGGACGACGTTGAACATACGATCGTGCACTGCGCGGCCCTTGCGGGAGCACGTGCCTCCGCGACGCCCGAGCTGAGGGAAAAGACTCCGCAGTACGTGGTGGACTTCACGATGAAGGACGAGCCGATTTGGACAAAGAGTCGGCGTTACCTCGACACCATCATGAGGAAAAAGCTGAACCTGGAGGCGGCGAGACGAGCCCGCTACGACCAGGCCCCTTTGAGAGGCAGTCGAGAGGAGGAGCCAAGGAAGGGAGAAGAGAGGGAGCAGCTAGGCCCTCCGGAGGATCTCGACGCATCTCCCCAGGACGGCGCATAGACCGCTAGAACACGAGACTCCCCTCTCAGGGTTGTCGAAGTAATGCCAATGCAATCCCGGGCTTTGGGGGGGTGGGAAGGATATCGGTTTTAGTGGGTGCGAGTCCCAAACTAGCTGCTGCTAGCTGCCAATAGCGCTTGTGCATTATGTATTTCTGAGGCCTATAAAAAAAGCCTAGAAGGTTCTGCAAAAGTCGGCGCTGGGTCTTCCAGGCGGGGCAGAATAGAACAGTGTGTTCAATGTGTGTTCAATTTATAGTTACACATTGATAGGTACACAGCCTGAATTCCAAGCACTACAAACTAAAATCGAAGTATACATCGCACATTGCAGCACTATACTTATGTAGAGTTTTCAGTCTATCAACGCGACGTCAGCCAATTCTACTGTGTGGACCGCTTTGCTAAATTTGTGATTCCTAAATGTATTGTGCATCGAACAGTAACCGTCACACTAAGTTTAGTAAAAATGTCCTAGAACCGAGCTTCGCGTTTTGAAGAAGCTTGTTCAGGTTGTGGTGAATAACCTCTACTCTGATGTCAGGCGCAAGAATCTACGAAGCTCTATGTTAACCGGCTCAAATGTGAGTAGAGAATTAGTCTTACTAAGAAACTAATGTATGTATATATATATATATATATATATATATACATATATGTTCATACATTGGCTTCTTCATTCATATAGGCGTTTCGTCTAGATAACTTTGTTTCCCGGACAGCTTAGTTGGTGTGAACCATTACTGTCAACAACGGCTTTGTACTAACAACAAACAGAAAAAGGCTTACGACCAGAATGTCCTCCTTCGCGGCCGCCCTATGCAGACGGTTGGAGCCAGCCTGGTGCTGATGTAAGTAAAGCGCAGGGCCTTAAGCCATTCGCTTAATTTGTGAAAGCAGTCTATTTTGGTTCTCTGATCACATCGAGGATTCTTTCTAACTGTTGCTGTTATGTGAGCGACAACTTACCACAGCCTCAAGTCTGTACTTCTTCGCAAGTCCGCAATATATGCGGTGAGTTCTTGCAAATCGTGGGTTGACCTCCAGCATCAAAGAGCTAATTTAAAATATGCCAAATTAGCTAAATTGTGAAAAACAAAATAAACATTGGCGATTTGATTCTGATGTACTACTTGCGACTCAATTTGCGTTTAATTCAAATAATTTATTTCACCTCTAAGATGTATATATGTTCAAACATTTACACTCTGGTAGAACCGATCATATAGTCATTTTCGGCGCGCCAGTTCTGTGCGCGATATGCTTCGTTGTTCACCACCATGCAAATAAATTGAACGTGCAGTTCTTATTTGTCACGCTCCAGAAGTATGCTTATGTGGTTTTCTAAAATATAAGTCCACCCAACAGCATAACTTCGTCTGATCCTATTTAGAAAGTATAGAACTTATGTTTGTTTCCAGAAGGTCTGTGGTATTGATTTTCCATTTTTTTAATAACATAGTTGCTTTTTTAAATTAGTAAGTCGTTATACTCCTAGGACATGAGTTGTTCTCGTTTAAAACTGTGACCATAGCTAAGCCCATTTGACGTCGATGCTGTGCGTCCTCTTCCACAGTAACGGGATTGCAGTGCAGGTACTACACTCGACAATTTCATACTTTATTGTTTTCGCTGTTGAATATGTTCGTATATATGCATGTGTGCTCGTTGATGAGTATGCTTGTTCTGGCATTCATTCTCTAGAGAGTCAGCGGTAGTTTTATTGGCTTGTGTCCGGTGCTACCTGGATACGTGCAAAAATGCAGTCGATCTGCCCAATATTCGCCGACAGAACACCCAAAAAAGACTAACTGTAACTAATACCAGGGCTAGGGAGACAAAAACGTTTTCAATCCCTTCTTTGTTCTTCAATAAAAAAATTGAATTTCTAAGGGCGGCGGACTCCGACCAGACGAAATAACCCTTGATTCGCTTCGAGAATGACCGTGCCCAAGTTGGGACGGCACTGCGACTGACTCTCACACCCTCTGCTGTCGGTGACAGGGAATCTCGTCTTGGCTACGTGGCTAACCTCGTCGGGAAAACAAATTTACGCATATACTCTGAACTTCATCACAGACAGAAAGTCGTTCTTCTAGCGTTAGAAACACTAGGATGTGGACTAGCGTTTTCTGTGGAGCGCTGTACAGTCAGTGGACACCTGGCTCACTGACTGTACAACGCTCCACAAGACGTCTGACAGCTTTATCCGACCCAAAAGAATAGGTGATTTATTTTTTTCAGCGGCTCTCGATTTACATCCAAGGCAAGCCGTAGCCGAGCTAGGAGCGATGCTGAAGTGACCCTAAAATATGCTGGCACCTAACATACGAGACGTGGAAAGGGATAATGCAGTATCAAACCGTTCCAATAAAAAATGTGTAAACAAAAACGTATTTCTTAAAAATTCGTACTACGGCTATCCTTTCCGCCCAACCAAGTTTAGAAAGCATACGTGTGGCCCCCCTGACATCACATCGTAGGCGACTGCTTCAGAGAGCCTGAAAGTGTTCCAGATTTGCCATATACTCATACATACTTTTCTTCCGAGTGGCTCACATTTGTCGTCATACCGAAGAAGGCACTACGCACTCGTAGAATACCAAACGGGCGTCGCAGAATAGGTGCAAGTTTCTGGTCTACTAATCGTACGTGTGCCATTAGCGCCTTTTTCGCTAGTAGCGTCCATGCTCCCTCTAGGTTTGCGACTATTCGTCTCCTACTATTATATCTTTGAAGGCGGTATTGTGCTCGTCAAATAGGGTGCCATCCCAATTCAGTCGATTTGAAGGTTGTAATCAACTCCCGCTCGTTGGAACCGATGTATTATCTACAAATAAGCAAAGCATTAGCTGCAAACCGTTGTTCCCACGGCGGTCTGGAGTTTTGCAAATAACGCACGAGACCGTACAATTCTAAATCAACATTTTGTGTCATGTACTAACGAAAATTAGCAAACCCAACCCAGTAAATGGATTTGTTGATCTTCGTTAGTCTTTAGAAGCAGCTTGCATTTTTCTTTAATTTCATTTTCTTTTAGCAGGTCTTCTGCAAAAAGATTATTCTGCTACGCATAAATTTCCAATATGACAACCTTATGGTATGGCGTAAGGTGACGATGGCATGCAGTAAGACTAGCACATAGTTTTTGCCGAGTCGACAAAGCAAGCACCCCCCTTCAGATATTTTTTTGAAGTGATAGCCGCCGCTGCCTTTTTGATAAGAGTTACATATAAGTTAAGGCTAAAAATTTCAGATGCGGGTTCAATTTGTTGTTCGTTTATCGTATCTACTTCATTCATACACATGTGTATACAAAACACTAGGCTCTTCATTCTGGTGCTAATCGAGCCAGGTCTTCTGATCGTTGTTCAGATGCTCGTAAGCAAGTTCTCAAAACTAAACTAAAACAATAGACATGCTGTCAAAGCCATCGCCTACGTGCACAAGACAACGACCAAGACCAAGACAACAACATAGTTTGGCATAGCTTTGACGCTAAAGAACAAAGAAGAAGGCTAAGGAAACAGCCAGGACATTAAATACGTTTAAATAGCCATCGGTACTTGTCAAGAGGAAGAGCTAAAAGTAGGGAAAAAGGTAGAGAGGACAGGTGAACAACTAGGCTCGTTAAATGGTGAATGAACTCGACGATTGCCCACAGTAAGCGTCACGTTTTTTTGGTTGTCTCAACATAAACTTACCACGGTGCGTGACGGTGGGCGAACAAACTAGGAAAGTGAGTAAACACAATGACTTCGTTTGCGCGGTCTTAAAGCAATGCTTTAAAAATAGGACCTTCATCACCTTAAGCAGTTTCTTTAGCTCGAAACGTCTTTATTAAGCCCTCAATGATTATTGTCCGGCATTAGTTGGCCCAGTTTAACCTAGACACCAAAACTGTGAAGGGCACCTAAATTGAGCTGGTTCATATCGACGACAATGGGATTTGTAATATACCTATAATATGCAATACTTACTATAAGCATTTTGTTTTGTTTAACTAGACTTGACTGAGGGCACTCTTGATAACTGCAGTGTACATTTGGCTCACATGCTGACCTTCTGGTAGGTCTAAACAGAGGCTTAGTTTACAAGGTTTAGCAGAACATTGCCCACGAATCATTTTTGACTTCTAATCGAACGGTCTAAGGAGGCATCTTTTGATGGCGCTCCCAAGCTGTCGCGCGAACAAAGCACGTAAACAACCTTTTTAACCTGGCGCATGGCCAAATGAATCCATCGACATCGTCTTTCATCACTACTGCATGTACCCTAGAAATAATGTCAACATAGTTGCTAAAAGTTAGTTCTTCAGCTTTAATCCACTCCCTTTTCATTTTCATTAAAAAAAAACAAACATTATCTATGAAAACGATTCTATTCGATCAACCTACAGCACTGAAAAACCAAAATTTTACCTGGGTTGTTCTTCATGGAGAGTTTTTATCGCTTGCCGAATTACCGCCTTGAGTGCACCCGTACATTTCTGGTTGTTTTTTCCTGTGAGAAATGATAACAGTCGAGTCAACAACGGTATTTGGTTCAAATCGTTCATCCGCTACAGGCGAGCTGCCTTGGCAAACAGACTAATCGGGTAGATACATTACCACGAACAAGTAAGTTTTACCATACCCGTTTTCAGGAGGAGCCAGTTGAATATGTACTGTCCAGACTGCTTTGTTTCTGCTCATCGTGCAGCGCCATCCGCATCAGCGCTACAGAATTAAACAACAACAGAAACAGCAGCACTAACAACTTCAAATAAAAATACATATTATGTTCGAATAGGTTTCATCATCATTAATGGCCAAACAAATAAAACGAACGGCCAGTTCGAGAGTTAATGAACGCTTTTGAGAGATAACAATGTCGATAAAGAACGCAAGACAGAAGATAAAGACGCAACGATGTATATCGGGAAAACGATTGTATTATATAAAATAATTGAAAACGGACCCACTGTTACGAAATAGCAATTGTGGTCAAGAGAAGTGAATTAGTGTAGATAAAACACATTTACTCTATTCTTCTGCTCTCTCTCATGGTAGTCCAATTCAGTGGTAACGCATGCACTTCTCCCGGTTTGCCTTTATTATAAAAAAAAACTTGGAGACGTGTTCTTTTAATCGCAGTTTAGTTGACCCTACTTAACTGGAAATAAAAATTCATTAGTTATGTTACCCAGCGTCTTCCGTGCAATTAGAAATTAATTTGCTTTTGCAGCCGCCACTAATTTTGTGGTCAAGTTTTAGGTCAAGCGCGTAGGTAATGTGAGACCCCCGATGACATGGGCTTACCCACTAAAATGCCCTAATTAACACATTTACCTCCCCCACCCAAGGTTCGGCAGTGTTTGCCAGTTCTCCAAGACCCCTTCAAGATGGGGGAGGAATCGTCCGCCTTACATGTCCGGCATGGCCTCCGAGGCCTGCAAGAACCTCTCGCAATCTCTACTAGCGAGAAAAGCACGTCTTTCTTTATCTACACGAGTTTTTTTTGATACTTCTGTCTAGGTGTGACGCTTCTTCTCTCCACGATTGGCTTGACGTCAACATCCATGTTACGATCCAGCCAGTACATATGTGGAAGTCCGCCGAAAATTCGAGAGTCTTGGGCATCCTACGATCGAATGGTCTCCGTCATCAGGTACTTGAGTGAAATCATCTGCGGATTCTTAACTGTCGTTGCTTTCCGTGCTCTTTCTTCAATGTGCGCAGCACTTAGGGTCTTACCTGAGGAGGGGGCAGTGTGATGTAATATGTATGTGATTGTATTTTCAAGCCCGTGTCCTTGCCCGTATGATCTGGGCGAAATTGAGCTTTATAGTATTTGTCTCATGTTTATCGAGGTCAAATCTTCACGCCTAAAAAGCCATCGCCTGCTGGTGATGGAGTAGATCGTCTAGTGTAATAAAGTGGGGCTTTCAGAGAGGCGCCAATGCTGCTGCCTGCTACAGATGTTTATTGGAGATGCTGCCCGATCTGGGCGCTTTGTTTTCCGGAGTTGTTGTGTGGCCTCTGCTACGTTCTGCACTATATACTCCGGCTCTGCATTGTATATCCTCCGACCTGTCAACCGTGGGCATCGGCAGGGTCCACAAGATCGTGCCATGTGTACTAAGGATGGACTGGCAATGGACTTGGAGTTGCTCGCTACTGGAGCTGGCGACCTTATTTGTGAGACATTGCGGAGCCACATGTATGGTTCTTCTGAAGCAGTCATGTCTCTTCTAAGCATTCGCTCTGTTGTTTGGCTTCTTGCAGTATTCGTCCACAGAAGGAAGGATCTCGCTAACGGCCTCATCTCCGATCTTATGTGGGGCCACTCCTTTGCCTGATATTGATAGGGCTTGGCCTGACCGCATCCTGAGGTCTATAATTTCGGTCCGCTTTGTCGCTCAACATGCCGTATACTGGTGTTAAGTTCGTTCTAGGTCATTGCAGCTTACTTTAGGTATTCGGTTCTTTGCGACCAGCGGCGAGGCTCATGATATTTTTTGCAAACGATCTCTTTTGGGAGACTTTGACACGACCCTTCGGTTCTGCTGGTGCTCGTAGGAATAAGAGTAGTGCGTATGTGAGCTTTTAATTTTGTTTTCTCCCTTATTTAATCCCTTCCAAGAAATGCAGGTACTTCTCCAATATGTTAATTGCGGACGCACGAATGCTCGATTTATCCATTGCTCCTTTAAATGTTGGTGAGTTCGGATCATTTGCTATCCAGAAACCCAAGTCCGATGCTGAATCGCAGGGTTCCTCCGTCTTCGCAACCGTGGGCAGACCGTGTGTTGCATTCATCTCTCATACTCTTACCGTTGAACTTGCATAACTTACATTTGCCCCTATAAGCTCGAACGTATGATCTAGCGCTGCAGGCTTAACGTATATGATGAACGTTGATTCTGTCCCCCTCTATGGCCACGCAATTATCGTCAACCATGATAACCTTTATGCCAACCAATCGACTTTTGTAAAATACTTATACGCCTTCACTAGAACGCTCCACTCAGCGCTGATGTGGGCAGATGTCTTACTGAATATATGGCGTTAGACTGAGTTCATTTCTTGTCATTTTATACAGGTTGGGCTTCTGTGATAGACGGGTGTATTGCGTACCGTTCTGTACCGCGAAGGTTTCGTTGATTGTTCCTGCTAATGAACGTAGTTCTAAACTGTGTAATACCTCAGCTCTGAGAGCGTGGAAGGAAATTGTTTTATATATAGAGCATATAAAAAAAAGGGTTGTATATGCACATTATATACATACACACTTTCAATTAGAGGTCGAAAAGTTGCATTTTAGATGCCCATTGGGGACTTGGGATTCTGAGCGAGTCTTACTTATTTATTTATCGCATTATAAGTCACGTAAACGGTTTTCCGGAAAGCTCCCAGCTGGCAAAATAAGTGACGTTCAGTACTATATTTTTAAAGCGGATTGATATATTATAGACCACTTCCAAAAGAGTGTTTTTAAACACGCCCTTGCTCGCTTTCAAACAAAGTAAGACCTTAATATATATATATATATATATATATATATATATATAATCTTAGCCTATTTGAACCTTTATATATGTAGTGTTTTTTTTCTAAATACATATATATATATATATATACATATATATATGAGTATGTCTCTTGCGTGTCAGCTTGATATTTTGACAAAACCGTATGTTTCAGTTTCTGGTCGTGGGCAGTAATGCGCGCTATTGCTTGCCGTCACTGCCGTCCTCAACGTCATTCGCCGTCAACGATTCGGTGACGACACTGTCACCCCACGAAAAGCTTCACCGCGCGAGGTGATGTCGAGCGCATCTCAAGCTTTTAGCTAAGCTCACTGTACGTTCTACCTCCCCCACTTTGCCTCCTACTTGTTAGTCATGCTATTCCTCTTTTTATATATACAGGTAGTTCAATAACTTCTTAGAATGAGTTTTTTAGAATTCGAATTTTGGCGCGCTTCCACCGCTATTAGGAACTGCAACTTTTCGACTGCTAGCACTCAAAATATTATGGTGATTGGCCGTTGCGATTTCGTTTGATAGCTTTTCCCGTGCAACGTATCGGCGTGATTTTTAAATATGAAGAAAAAAGAGTTTCGAGTGGTTATCAAGCATTTTTATTTCAAAGGTTGGAATGCGACCCAAGTAAAAATTGAATTGGATGAGACGTACGGTGACTCTGCGCCATGTTTTGCCACTGTTTCCGACTGGATTAATGTGTTAAAAAGAGGTCGCAGGAGCACCGAGAATGAACTACGTCCAGGAGGCCAAAAAACGGCAACTGATGAGGAAAACATAGAGAAAGTGCGAAACATCGTTGGCACAGATAAGCGAATGAACATTAAGGAGATAGCGGAGGCATTAGGAATTAGTTTAGGTAGTGTGCATTTTATCCTATACGAAAACTTGAAGATGAAAGAGCTCAGAGAAAAATGGCTGCCGCATTTGCTCAACCAAGGCCACAAAAACGCGCCTGTTTTCGCTTCATAGCGAAGTTTGGCCAAGATGTCGAACAATCCGTCGGATTTTTGGCGCAGATTCATGACCGTCGATGAAAGCTGGGTCCATCACTACACTCCCGAGACCCAAGAAGGACCTCCGAAGAGGGTGCGGACAACGGCATTGACCGGAAAGGTGATGGCTACAGTTTTTTAAGACCAACGTAGAATAATGCTGGTCGACTACCTTGAGAGCGGTAAAACGATCACAGGAGAATATTATGCAAGACTGTTGGACTGCCTTTAGCAAGAACTCATCGTGAAACGGCCCGCTTTGCAGAAGAAGGTTGTCCTGTTTCACCAGGACAATGTTCCTGCACACAAGTCCCGGCAAGCATCGGCAAAACTGGCCCAACTGAGGTTCGAACTTATTGAACAACCTTCCTATTCTCCAAACCTGGCCCCCTCTGATTATTTCCTCTTCAGACATTTGAAGAATAGTCTCGGTGGAAAGCGTTTTTCCAGCAATGAAGAGGTTAAGGCTGCTGTCAATGCCTATTTTCAGTCTAAAGACGCGGAATTCTACTTAAGAGGTATAAAAGCTCTGAAATCTTGGTGGGAAAAGTGTATTGAGCATCTCGGGGAGTATATCGAATAAGATACATTTAAAAACATGATTTGGAAAATTCTTGGTTTTCATTCTAAGAACTTATTGAACTACCTGTATATATATCAGTTCTGCTTTTTCGAACGGTTTTACCTCTGTTCTATACGCTTGCCTGTCTCTGTTTATCTCTCTCCCTCTCTTTATTGATCTCTGTCTTGACCTCACGTGTATCTCTTAACCTAATTTCTTGAGGACAACCGATAATGGTATGGATACCATTTGAGCACAACAGCTAAGCACCAATAACTATTGCGGAGTATATCTATCACATTTGTTATGGGATCTATAGTGTAGCGGTTGTGCCAGTCTTATGTTGGCGCGTGCTCTTACCAGCTCACTCAGGCCAATTCTGGTCAGGGTGGGAATAAATGCGTCCACCCTGTAAACAGCCTTTTTTTTAGCACCAAGCCGGTAGAACAAACCGATTTGGAAACAGACCGGGCGACAGGAGGGGGAAAGAATGGTTGCTGCCGTCGACTTTACATACGTACGTACATGTATAGTTGGTGGCTGGCCGTAAGATATGCAGGCTCGATCCGCGTCGCTCTCTAATACTCGCCGATGAAGAGCTAGTCCGGCCGTAGAGGTATACGCGTGGAAATTCTATTTTAGTTGGCACATCTGTCGACAAACAACTCGGTTTACGTACGATAACTATGTGTCTTCTCACCTCGAGAACGTTGACTCTTCATGGACCTGACCGATAATAGCGGGCTCTCTCCGTGCAACCACCATCACTGCGTTGCTCATTCGATTCGCGGTGGCGAGGGCAACTATACTAATAATAATAGTCATCATCATCATCTACAACATCATCATTTTCACTATTACCATTATCACCATCATCATCATCACCATCATCATCGTCGTCATCATTATAATAGTGATAATAACCCTCAACAACACCATCGTCATGACAATCAAAACGAGGACAGGAAGAGGAGGAAAATCAATGGAAAGCAGGCGGATGAAGATAGGAGAAAAATAAACACTATTATCGAATGGAATAGTGGCAAGAGCAAAAGGCACAACAACAACGACAACAACAATGACAACTACAAGGTCTCCTCACTTTGCCCAAGCGCTGGTGCCTATAAAAACATTGGCTTGCAGAATTACCGGCACCATATCCCGTCGTCGTCGTCACTACACAAGGTAACTAACAAACAAACTCGATGTCGATTTCCATGTTTCTGAGCGGGGGTGCAGAATCTCTACAACGAGTTAGGAACCTAGGCGGTGGTTTGCTACCATCGACCGTAGACTACCAAACGCACTAATTACTTTATTTATCTAGAATTCTGCTCGTTGATCAATTTTAGTGCGCCACATCACTGTCTACGACAGTACATCTGCGCAAAAATCCTTGTTCTCTATAAACTCTATAAATTGCCGCAATAGTGGTTCGAGCGGCTATTGCTTGGTTCAACAAAATTGAGGTGTTGCCACGCGTAGGGTCTAAACGTATTAGGATAGGATTGCTTAGTCTTCCTTGATCGTGCATCATGCTAAGTATTGCTCTGCTGGACAAATAGGCCCAAATAAGTCGCCGTTTTGAGTTCACGCAAAGAGTGAAGCGTACTAAGAGGTTTCAGCCCGTCGTTGTCAAATAGCTTCCATAGAGTCTACTAAACAGAAAAGTGGTATTTCACAAATGCGCGCTATACAATATGGAGTTAGTACACAATTTTAATCGTAACCACTTGAGTTTTATTTTGTTTCTAGAGTTTTGACTGTGTATAGAAATAACGCTTGGAATTCTGCTCTTCGTTTGAGCCATATATATATATATATATATATATATGTGTGTAGGTAGAAAGGAAGAACTTCAGCAAATGTTTATTAAACCAATTTAAACGTGTGGTATCGTGGGCTTTCATTGCACTAGCCGTTTTAGTTTTTGTTTCGTTCTCTAGTGCGGCTGTTTTGGTTTTAGTTACACGTATAATGGAGAATGGTCGAGCTGAACAATGTAGATCTGGTTCTTTTGCTCTCTCTAAGTCGTCCTATCGGCGCGACAAAGATAGCAAAGCGCGACCACGACGACAAAGTGTTTTATTTCTAGGTGCTTATATATAGTATTAATAACGTAGTTGCAATGGCGACGTGTACCCGTTTGGTCTCTGTTTAAACCAGAAAAGATCACGCCAACCACCACCAAGCACAATGCGCACCCTGATCGTTCTCGCCGCCCTGGTGGCCGCAGCGTCGGCTCAAATCCACGCCTCGTCGGTGGCTAAGGCAAAGAAGGGCTGTGACTTCGGCGTGCCGATTAACGGCGATATTGGATGGGTCAAGGTGCCCTGTGACAAGACGAACCAGGCCGCCAAGGCTGTCGGACTCGGAGAGGGTGTCGAGTTCCTCGGATCATCCCGTCTGGTGAGTAGTGCCAAGCTAGAATATGTCGAGCTCCACACTTTGTAACGCGGTGCGTCACTGTGTAACGCGGCGCGTCAAAAGCCGCTATTGGTCTACTATAGGTGGTTGTGACGATAAGGCCACTATTATTCTTATTACTTCATTATGTTCAAACACGTTGGCCTGTGGAAGCCGAAGACACAGCAGTTTGTTCGAGAAGAGTTGACTTTAGGTCTAAGGTGTATGCTGTACGCTGCGGATTCCAACAATTGTTTGTCTCTATTATTTTCTAATTAGGCGACGTGATCTATTTTAAACTGTGCTAAGCAGATTTGACGTGTATGAACACTTTCAAGGGCGTCGTCTGGTACAAACTAATCGGTTATGGTTGTTGTGTTCTGCATAAAAATATATCTTGATTGGAATCCGTGTTTCTCTTAGTTTCGCCATTCTTGTTGAGATTGCTTTCCGTACTCAAATACCCGTAACCGGTGTGCACGCAAGTGTACACTGAGTCCGGTGCACATGCAAATGTATGCAAAATACATTATCCTGGTCCCTGCATAATCCACGTAATAGTTACTCTGCATGCTTTGTTCTTGCTAACATTGTAAACAATCACTTGACCAGCAGGACCCTCTTTTAAATGAAAGTGCATTGCACCAATGCATATTTTAAAGAACTTGTTTTCTTGCTTTGCGGGTAGATCGTCGGGATAGACCCCTTGATTTCTGAAAATCTAGCGACATTGATTTGATTAGTTGGGCACGACGGGATGTCAGCCAGTTCTCGTTTATTATTTTTCCATGTCGACGCTCCGTTCTTCATGTTCGTTTTACGCGCATCTCATGCTCAAATTGCTGTTATTTCAGTCGGGCGTTTTCGGTGCGGAGAGCTACGCTATCCACGGCAAGATCGAAGACAAATGCTGCTCGCAGCGCGTTACCAGAATTGCTGGCACTGCCACCGAGCATCCGTTTACGGTAAGATAACGACTTTGTAGATTATTTTATATATATATATATATATATATATATATATATATATATATATATATATATATATATATATATATTGTTGATTTCGCAATAACATTGCATATATATATACATAAAACATTGAGATATTACGAACAAACAACTAAAAAAGAGGTTCCTCTTTTTAGGCCGAAGGTGATGAGCTCTGCTGTCACGAGACCTGCCCCACCTGGATGGAGAAGTGCTAAGCTTGTGAAACGTCGCTTATCTGCTATGCACCTCACCGAACGGCTCACTCACTATCATCCACAGTTCTAGTTATCCACAGGAATAATGGTCTTGCCTGACAGATCTCTCTTTCCCCCAGTGACTTTGACAATTGATTGAACGGTTGATTACCATGCACACGTTTGCAACAAGAAAAAACAAAATGGCCAATTCAATAAAAATATACATTAATAAAATGAAAAATAGATAAAAACTAAATGTGTCTTGATATTACTGCCAGTTGCCAGACTGTCTCCGCAAGGCAACGAGCAGCCGATCTCGATTCCCGTCTCCGCGAATGATTTTTGGAACTATTGAGACGAGATCTATAGCTAAATCGTTCGCAATACGTTTACACAGGGAAAGCGTGGCCATGCTACGCCAGTTGAGCTATTTGATGAGACAACTTACAGAATCTTCCTTTAGAATTGGTGAGAGTGTTCCGCCAACGTGTTTTCAATGGTCACCGTTGTAAGAGACTAAAGTGAGCAACATAAAATGATAGGGCAACTCATTAAACCTTCTATTCAATTAATTGGCTGTCTATTTTTTAATAGAACCGCACTGAGCTTAATTGATTAGTTTTAAAATGCAAACGGTAAAATAGAGAGAACGCCTCGATCATCGAGATAGTTTTTCTTATACGCTGCTTCAAGAAGGCAAAAATGCTATTTGGAACATCTGTACGAGTTTATACAGCTACTGTGACGTAAAGTATACTATTCGCTGAATGCAGAGCTGTACCGGCAAAGTTTTAAAAGTCCGTATTACTCGTGATCTTTTGGCAGATAGTAAAACTGACTTTTGTTACGGACGTCCTAGAACATATAAGCTGGTGCAAACGCTTCACGAATAAGAAAACAAATGTAAAAACTGTCTAGCTTCTGCTATGAATGTAATTATGTATTAAATATATATATATATAGAGCCTCCCAGAACTCGTCCAACAACGTTGGGGTCTAGTACAATTTGGCGAAAAAATATTATAGAGCGGAAATGTCTTCTAAAATGGTAGTAATTCAGCGTAAAAGCCATATATAAAAATTTAGTAAAATGTAATTTCTCGAGAATTATCGTTAATACAAGATTTTGCTGCTTATATTTAACGAAATTACTAGAATGGCGTTTTAACAAATGCAACATTTTCCTCCAAGCACGCAGGTTAATTGATTCGTCGATAGGATGAGCCTCTGCATCGCAGATTTAGAGTAAGATATGATACGATAAAAGGCTTGATACAACCACATTTAGTAATTTTGCTCTCACTTCAAAAGAAGATATTTCCGCCCCTTGCCCATTAAATTTGTTTTTCACTGAGTTGAATTAAGTGAGAGAATCTCACCACCTACCTATGCTGCTGTGGTGAGGTCACTTCTTTCGTGGAAACTTTTCGGCCTTCCGGTCTGGCCCCGACGTTCGCGTAAATCTACCGGGATCAACATCTTCCCCTAGGAAGCAGAGTCGCATCGTAGAAAATTTGGCTACGAGTATTCTTCGCCAGCCCCGTCCATTCATCACGAACATCGAAATCATCACGTACCACTGTCACTCATAAACTAAAAGGGACGTGACTCCAACATAATCTCATCGTTGAAGCGCATGACAAAGGTTTTGACTATTACATCTCCGAAAAGCTGCAATACATCTAAAACTGGATTGATTGAGGCTTTACCCCGTTGTTGCCGACTCCCTCGAAGTTATCTTTAGAATCTTTAATTTCTGGGTTTTCGGCATCTTGATGTTTTCTCAACCTTCTGTTTCTATTACGGCATGTACAGAAGAAATCGTGTACAGAAAACTATTATAATTTATAAAACAAGTTTCTTATCTAAATTCGAGAGAGTGAGAGCTCGTCAGCGTGATCCGAATTCAATTGAACGACAAATTCTTTAGATACGGGCGCGAGCCGTCCACTCGTCACGTGCGCCTGACCATTGCGAGTCCTTCTTTATAAATATATTTATCTAAATCCAGTAACGAAAACGCGACGACGATAGACGCATTTAGTCGATATCGTGCCACAGGCAACTTAGCCCATTACGAGCGTCCAAAATGTGGATGTCATAGCGTAAATATTATATATATATATATATATACATCACATTACAAATGTATATCTTGATACATATAAATAAATAATTATCATGTATATATATATATATATATATATATATATATTAAGCGCAGCATAAGTCATTTACTAGTTTGCTTATATTATTATTTATCAATAAATAGTTAAAATGCAGTTGTGAGCTTCAAACGTGTCGCCTCGATTCAAGCAAGCGCTATTTAGCTGCTCATGTCAGAGCGTAAAAAATATATTTATATATATATATATAAATAACATTACATTACAAATGTATATCTTGATACATACAAATACAAATTATCATATATATATATATATATATATATATATATATATCTCTGAAGCGCAGTATAAGTCAAATACTGGTTTACTTATATTATTGTTTAGCAATAAATAGTTAATATGCAGTTGTGGGCTCCGAACGTGTCGCCTTGATTCAAGCAAGCGCTATTTAGCTGTTCATCCCATGGCGCCGATTATAGAAGCGGCATTGCCTCTACACACCGCGAGAGGACAGAATTTGTCTCCTCGCGATGATCCGCCGCCGTTGTCTCCATTCTTCTAGCCAAATCCCGAATGAATTTTGTTGTTTCACTACTATTGGGTTCTAATAGTTCCATAGCTACCGGTACGAAGTGAAGACTGTTTTCGAGATCTGCGTATTTACGTCTCTTTTCCTGTTCGGCGTGCTCTTCTACCCAGCCTGCGATGACAGAGCTATGGCTGAGATACGAGGGAACAATGTTGCAGGACACTGTAGCATCCCAGGCCAAGCACTTGCCGTGAGACCATAATGGTATGGTCACGCCGTCAGGTCTCTTGTCGTTGTCTTGTCCGAGGCCCCGTGGTTCTAGTTTTGCTGGCAACCTTGCCTTTCTAAGAGCTCTTTTGATGATTTCATTTAACTCCATGTGCCGTGAAATCCTCTCAGAGCTTCTTGGACAGCTCAGTGGGTGTAGACCGTAGGCATCAACCTCATTTCCGCATGCTGTGCAAGGAAAGGGTTCACAAATTGGAGCTCCTATCCTGATAGCAGCAGCCATGCAGAAAGTGGTTGAGGTCCAGAATGGTGCTCAAATGTGGAGATGGCAGGGCTTTAAGCCAGCCTCCACTAGAAATATCTCTGGCGGCTCGGAAAACCGCCTGTTCACGGCGCGTACACAAAGGGTCTTGGATGTCTCTTGCTAGCTTTCTGCTACTATATCCGTCTAGTTTGCGCTGATATAGATGTTCTTCCAACGAGCCGGGGTCCAATTTCATCCTGATTTTACATTCAGCCTTCACCTTATGTTTGTGAATTAGCTGTTGCACATCGTGGCTTACCAACGATTCTGACAGAGTTCCGAACTGGTTCAGCGAAGCAGCGTAACATACTGGAGCCAGGCCTACTGCACTCCTCAAGCCAAGTCCACCCTCCTTGATAGGTAAACTTGCCCTCTTCCATATCTCGTTGTTAAGCTTGACGTTAAGCACTTCGCTCATGATCTCTCTGGTAGAAGTATCATATGCCTCAAGTTCATCTGGGCAGACATCTGTTGGTGCACTACGAAGTATGTAGTTTAAACGGGGTGCTCCCAGGCTGTATCTCCACACGCACATTGCCGCTTGTGGATGCATTCGCTTGAGCAAAGGCGATACGCCCTCGATAAAGGCTGTTTGGTCGTTGACACTTGAGGGATTCTTCGCCTGCCTAATAGGGCCCCTAGTAGTTCCATATCAGCTTTGTCTAGTTGTCTCGCTGAAGGTAGAATCTCTAATATTGTGATCATTGCGCGTGCTCTGTCTTCGTGGGATCCACCGAACGCAGTACTTCGCATTTTTCTGCATTAGGAACTATCCCCCTTGTTGTTGAAATTCTCTAAATTGGCGTATGTCCGATGCTACGATATCTGCCGGTCCTCCGAGTGTTCCGTCGTCTAGGTACCAAACGTTGAACGGGCTATTCATTTGGGCGCCCAGGCCTGATATACCAAGGCAAAAGAGCGCGGGTCCTAACGGGTCTCCCTGTTGAACTCCATTTTGTGAAACGATAGGCGTCATCGTATCCCAGGATAGCAGTGAGGGTTCTTTGTAGCTTTGCCAGACCAGTGGCAGTAGATCCGGAACATGCTGTTCTACTTTCCGCGGAAGCAAATCTCTTCGGATTGAATAGAACGCATTGCAAAAGTCTAGCTTAACCATTACGCGCGCCGGTCCTTCTACTTCAACGTAGGCTCGGGCGGCGTGAACTGCCGCTTCCCGCTCCGCCCTTGACTGCTAACCAACAACCGACCTGGTGCGGCTTTATCGCTGTGAGTATTGCTATCTTATTTGTGGCCAAAGTTATCTTTGCTGCCAGTCTTCTTAAGGTCAGTCCGCATGCAACTGGGCGTATAGAGCCTGTTTTCTTCCGAAGAGCAGTAAGGTTTGCTCCGTATAAAATTGAGAGGCAGAACGGTGGTAGTCTACCATTATTGCGTTCTCCATAAGAACTCTGAGCTCCTCCAACAATCTTGTTGAAGATGGAATCGTTTGGTCTAGCATATTTTAGCACTTTTAGGTGTCGTGGCCGTAAGCCATCTAGCCCTGCTCCTGAAGCTAGCGCGAAAGATCCCACTGCCTCCAATACTAGAAGGTCTGACACAGGTCTATGGTCATCCATTGAAGGCTCATTCATTGCTTCTATATTATCGCTGCTAATATTATCAAGCGGAGGATGCTTGCGCTTAAGTTCCTTCTCTGTGTTATGGTCGACGGGGGCGATAACGTCAGGAGAGACAAGCGCACGTACTGCGGCTCGTATGTCGCCTTCAGCCAGCTTGCGCTCTGCGAGGCCTACACGGTGGTCTTTATTGCTTTTCGTTCCGTGCGGGGTTGTATATGTATCATCTAGTGAGGTACATCTTAAGGTTAGTATTTTCTAGGCTTCTTATGTTACGTCGGATTAGCTGGCATAGCATTGTGTCAACGTTTTATGTCTCGGAAGGGCAAAGATTAGTGTTGGTATCGACAAGAGCTTCATTCATGATGCTACGTCTTTCTTTCGGTTGAAGTCGCCCAGTGCTCTTGCAAACGCTGCTGCGCATGGTTCCCTGACGCCCCTAGGTATTATTTGTATCAACCGAAAATGTTTGCGCGTTTGCGCCAGAAGTTGCAGAAGGACATCGTTGTTCAGTGCAGGGCTGAATGACAAGTCACGTGGGAGATTCGCCGGAGCCTGGTTTGTCTGTCGCTCTGTTCTGTTATAGGTGAGTGCGGAACGATTTGGACTATGAATCCGCGTCGTGTGTGCTCGTAGGCCCTGCAACGTTCGTAACACTCGTCCACATTGATCGCATATATGGGTTGGCTGTGTCCACGTGTGAATTTGCTGTATATCCCGGTTATCTACGCTTTTGGAATGACGTAAAAGTTAACTGGTCATTTCGATGATGGACTAGTCGTTGGCTTAGTTTCTGGAAGAGGGGGAAGGGCGTTTACGTCTGAGCCCTCGAACACAGAGGTCAGAAACGCTTTTCCTGGTTCAGACTCTAGAAAATGAAGTAGGTTATCGACAACTGGATTCTTCTTTAGCCATTCAGAAATGAGTGGCCAAAATAATCCAAGTATCTTTAAGAAGCCGTTGATTAATCGCGGCGTATGTTGTTGTGTAGCACCTTTAGGAGATTGGCGCCTGGGTTCATCTCTACGAACCTGTTTTGCTTTGTTGTCGATCGTATTGGGTTTTATAGTTTTTATATAGATGTTTTCCTTTAATGAAATAAATGTAATTAAGAAACAAATTATAGGAAATATTTGTGTCTTAAGTATATGTATGGCCACTTTTAGTTCCAGCTAAATTAGCTTTCCTTGTAGCAAATTACAGTGTGCACATATTTACGTCTTCCAACCCACAGCTTCCATAGAGATCCAAATTAACATTGATAACGGCAATCCTTGTAGAGAAATGTTAGACTTACGAGCCTTGTTTGTGCTGCTAGACCAGAATTGAACAAATATTGGTATCAGTCGGACCGCCTGTTGGTTTTGGCAGGTCTTACAGTTTAAGAATAACTAAGTTAGGTTAACCTCAATATCCAGGTACAGGTATCTGGCATATAGAGCCAAGAGCCCTAACTACGAAGTTGATTGGTGGTTGATAAAACGCAGTGTTGGTGCGTGCTAGACTAATTTACCTGAGCTTGAAGTTCCGAGCATGCCACTGGAGATACCATATATCGGGTGGATCACAAGCTGATAATTTCGCAAACTACAGTACTTGGCGCCGACCCGCGCATAACATACTCGTGTGGAGCACATCTAGATGATATATTTTTCAGAATTAATGTGTCGTTCTTAATCTCAACCGCGGCTTCCGCTTCATCATGAATTCCCCAAATTTTCTGTCTCGGGCCCCTTCTGCTAACGACAGGCTTTTACATTTTCATTCTAAGGCGTACTCATTATATGCGAAGTATATGTATATGACTTAAAATTCTACAGTGAAATAGCATGGCCCTTTGGTCATTAATTTTTCTTTTGACTAACTGGAAAATGCGGATAATAGCCCATGTTACTGATCGCGCCGGCCCCCCGTAGCCAGAGAGGGCGTCGACATGTGCATGCGGATAACCCGCTCTGTCTCGGTTAAAACATTCTTGATGGCGGTCGCGATTGTGCACCAATCGTCAAGTGAAGTTGTCATCTTTGTGACTAGAGCAGGAAGACTAGGTAAAGTAGACGAAATGCAGCGTCGTAGGTTATGTTACGGAGACGGCTTCTGGCGACCGTGGCGGAGTCAACGGCGATGTACGCGGCACCCGTCTGGGCAGACCCTGCCCTTCTGACGGTGCGGAACCGGGACGCACTAAGAGCCGCGCAGAGGGGAATGGCCATAAGAGTCTGCAGGGCCTAACACATGGATGCCCTGATCAAACTGGCCCGCCAGCGACTTTGAGATCTCCTGGCCAGAGAGAGAAGCGAACGCCGCCTCGACGGCAACTGGGACGTCGCGAGGGCACAACAGAAGACACTGGAACCGTGGAACGATGAATGGCAAAATCCCCGCAGCGACGCCGGCGGTCAATGGACTTGCCGACTGATACCGGATCTGCGCCGGTGGTATGACAAGCAGCTAGGGGAGCTGTCGAACACCTCGACACAAGTGCTCACAGGACACGGCCAGTTCCAGGCATATAGGATGCGCATCGGCAAGCCCCGGTTGATATCTGCGTCTTCTGCTCCTTCGGGGACGGGACGACGTCGAACATACGATCGTGCACTGCGCGGCCCCTGCGGGAGCACGTGCCTCCGCGACGCCCGAGCTGAGGGGAACGTGGTGGACTTCATGATGAAAGACGAGCCGTTTGGACAAAGTAGTCGACGTTACCTCGACACCATCATGAGGAAAAGTTGAACCTGAAGGCGGCGGAGCACGAGCCCGTACGACCAGGCCCTTTGAGGGGCAGTCCGAGAGGAGGAAGCCGAGGAAGGGAGAAGAGATGGAGCAGCTAGGCCCTCCGGAGGATTTCGAGGCATCTCCCCAGGACGGCGCATAGAGCGCTAGAACACGAGGTCTCACACTGGCTGCCGCTAGCTGCCAGTAGCGCTTGTGCATTATGCATTCCCGAGGCCTTCAAAAAAAAGTCCGTAGGTTCTGCAAAAGTCGGCGCTGGGTCTTCCAGGCGGGGCAGAATAGGACAGTGTGTTCAATTAATAGTTACACATTAATAAGTACACAGCCTGAATTTTAAGCACTACCAGCTAAAATCGAAGTACACATCGCACATTGCAGCACTATACTTATGTAGAGTTTTCAGCCTATCAACGCGACGTTAGCCAATTCTACTGTGTGGACCGCTTTGCCAAATGTGTGATCCCTAAATGTATTGTGCATCGAACAGTAACCGTCACACTAAGTGTAGTAAAATGTCCTAGAACCGAGCTTCGCGTTTTGAAGAAGCTTGTTCAGGGTGTGGTGAATAACCTCTACTCTGATGTCAGGCGCAAGAATCTACGAAGCTCTATGTTAACCGGCTCAAATGTGAGTAGAGAATTAGTCTTACTAAGAACCAATGTATGAATATATATATATATATATATATATATATATCATACATTGACTTCTTCAATTCATATAGGCGTTTCGTATAGATAGACTTTGTTTCACGGACAGCTTAGTTGGTGTGAACCATTACTGTACACAACGGCTTTGTATTTACGACAAACAGACAAAGGGCTTACGACCAGAATGCCCTCCTTCGCGGCCGTTCTATGCAGACGGAAGTTGGAGCATTGTGCGGATATAAGTAACGTGCAGGGCCTTAAGCCATTTGCTTGATTTGTGAAAGCAGTCTCTTTTGGTTCTCTGATCACATCGAGGATTCTTTCTAACTGTTGCTGTTATGTGAGCGACAATTTATCATGCCATCTTCTCTGATAACGGCCTCAAGTCTGTACTTCTTTGCAAGTCCGCACTATATGCGGTGAGTTCTTACAAATCGTGACCTCTAGCATCAAAGAGCTAATTTAAAATATGCCGAATTGGCTAAATTGTTAAAAACAAAATAAAAATTGGCGATTTAACTCTGATGTACTATTGCGACTCAATTTGCTTTTATTTTAAATAATTTATTTAACCTTTAAGACGTATATATGTTCAAACATTTACACTCTGGTAGAACCGATCATATAGTCATTTTCGGCGCGCCAGTTCTGTGCGCGATATACTTCGTTGTTCAGTACCATACAAATAAATTGATTGTGCAGTTCTTTTTGTCACGCTCTAGAAGTATGCTTATGTGGTTTTTCTAAAATATTTGTCCACCCAACAGCATAACTTCGTCTGATCCTATTTAAAGAGTATAGAACTTATTTTTGTTTCCAGAAGGTCTGTAGTATTGATTTTCCACTTTTTTTAATAATAAAGTTCCTTTTTTAAGTTAGTAAGTCGTTATGCTCCTAGGACATGAGGTGTTCTTGTTCGCGTAAAACAGTGACTTTAGCTAAGCCCATTTGACGTCGATGCTGTGCGTCCTCTCTCACAGTAATCGGATTGCAGTGCAGGTACTACACTCGACAATGTCATACTTTATCGTTTTCGCTGTTGAATATGTATGTGCGTTCGTATATATGCATGTGTGCTCGTTTATGAGTATGCTTGTTCTGACATTCATTATTATTCTCTAGAGGATCAGCGGTCGTTTTATTGGCTTGTGTCCGGTGCTACCTGGATACATACAAAAATGCAGTCGATCTGCACCTAATATTCGCCGACATAACACTCAAAAAGGACTAACTGTAACTTATACTAGGGCTATGGAGACAAAAACGTTTCAATCCCTTCTTTGTTCTTCAAATAAAAAAAATTGAATTTCTAAGGGCGGCGGACTCCGACCAGACGAAATAACCCTTGATTCGCTTCGAGAATGACCGTGTCCAAGTTGGGACGGCACTGTGACCGACTCTCACACCCTCTGCTGTCGCTGACAGGGAATCTCGTCTTGGCTACGCGGCTACCCTCGTCGGGAAAACAAATTTAAGCAAATAGTCTAAACTTCATCACAGACATAAAGTCGTTCTTCTAGCGTTAGAAACACTACGATGTAGCGTTTTCTGTGGAGCGCTGTACAGTCAGTGGACACCTGGACCACTGACTGTACAATGCTTCACAAGGCGTCTGACAACTTTATTTAACCAAAAAGAATAGGTAATTTCGTTTTTTCAGCGGCTCTCGATTTGCATCTGAGGCAAGCCGTAGCCGAGCTAGGAGCGATGCTGAAGTGACCCTAATATATGCTGGCGACCTAACATCCGGGATGTGGAAAGGGACAATATAGTATCAGACCGTTCCAATAAAAAATGTGTAAACAAAAACGTATTTCTTAAAAATTCGTTTTTAGGTTATCCTTTCCGCCCAACCAAGTTTATAAAGGCATACGTGTGGGCCCTCCTGACATCACATCGTAGGCGACTGCTTCAGAGAGCCTGAAAGTGTTCCAGATTTGCCATATACCATACATACTTTTCTTCCGAGTGGCTCACATTTGTCGTCATACCGAAGAAGGCACTACGCACTCGTAGAATACCAAACTGGCGTCGTAGAATAGGTGCAAGTTTCTGTTCTACAAATCGTACGTGTGCCATTAAAGCTTTTTCCGCTAGTAGCGTCTTTGCTCTCTTTAGGTTTGCGACTATCTGTCTCCTACTATTATATCTTTGAAAGCGGTATTGTGCTCGTCAAATAGGGTGCCATCCCAATTCAGCCGAGTTGAAGGTTGTAATCAACTCCCACTCGTTGGAACCGATGCCATTAATCCAAATTTGTCAAGCATGTACCCGAACTTGTATTCTCTACAAATAAGCAAAGCAATAGCTGCAAACCGTTGTTCCCACGGTGGTCTGGAATTTTGCAAATAACGCAAGAGACCGTACAGTTCTAAATCAACATATTGTATCATGTACTAACGAAGATTAACAAACCCAACATGTAATTGGATTTGTTGATCTTCGTTAGTCTTTAGAAACAGCTTGCATTTTTCGTTAATTTCATTTTCTTTTAGCAGGTCCTCTGCAAAAAAGATTCTTTTTGGTAAACTGCTGTTTATTAAATGACTTTTTATGTTAGCACTTTGGAGTGAACAATTGTCTCCGCGTTAACGTGTGGTTACGGGTTATCTAACCGGGATTAGCCCAGTTCAACAATGTGCCCCGAACAGATGCTGCGTTTCCTCGTTGGATGTCAAGCGACAGTCTTTGACGCAAAAATTCCGATGCTCTTGAGTCTCCCGTGGAGAGGTTAAGGCTTTACCCACGCGCTGAATCAACTTCAATGTAAGCGGGCCTGGTCCTCCTATTGTTTCAAAGGCCAACGGACAGAATTGATGCGGATAACTAACGCCTGAGTTTTTCTACATTTGTTAGCCTCTGCTAACCTAGACGCATGACCTGCCTGGTCCGCACCTGCACCGACCATCGAAGGGGCTAATGAGTCGCGTTACAGTTGCGTCCCAAACAAGCATGCGACACACGCTCAAAGGGGGTTAGAGTAAGACCGTCAGGCCTTTTTCCGCATCTCTGGATAGACCCGGAGGTTCTAGTACGCACGGAAAACCAGCAGATCTTAGTGCTCGACTGAAAGTGTCATTTAATGCCGAGTGGCGTGCTCTTCGGCCTGCACTTAAGGCGCATGATAAGCCATGATGCGCCAAAGCGTCTACAATGTAGCCACAACGACAATCGGTGAGGGACAACTAGGTCGACACCAAGACGCAATCCGGTGCTGATGCGCGTCGTCTCATCATCCAAAAGCGTCCCTATTCGTGGACAGGGTAGGGCATGTAACCAGGCTCCAGCCCCTTGACTACTAACGGCTCGAAGCCTGGCTTTGTCAGCCACGGTGGGGGCGCTAGCAATCAGGTTTGTTAATCGCTTTTCTTGCAGGGTCTGTCCAACTGCTCTGTTTAGTTCTTTCATCGGGAGGGGAGTCAACAAGATAACAATCTGTCGGTCAGCTTTTGTAGCTCAGCGTTTAAGCTTCCCATCCATCCTTATCCAATAAAGCCCTAACCCTCTCCGAAGCCTGAGTCAATGACACGATCGCGGGTCCAGCCATCATGACCGCGTCCGGCATACCTAAGCCGCCTAGAGAGATCGGAAGCATTACCTGATCCCTTGCCACAGCGGTAAGCTGAAGATTAAGTATCTCCTCTAAAATATCTAAGCTAAGATCTTAAAAGGCTGTAAAGTTCAGGCGATGAGGATAAATTGCAACCTCTTACTAGGTGTGTTAACTTCGTGGCTGAAAAGCAAGATCTAAGGAGAACAGACCGCAGTGGGCCCCCAATTGGGATAGTCTGCCTGTGGCGAAGTTCAGTTTGTCTTTCCGGGCGGCTAGTGCTTTGGTACCCCATCCCAGGCAAGGGCACACCTAACAGCTCCAGGTCAGCCTTGTCAACAACGCGGCATCCAGGGAGTATGCTAAAGAGGTCCGTTAAATCTAATGGTTCAATTCCGTTATGATCCGTAACATAGACTTCACATTTGCCCGGGTTCAGATTCAGGCCACTAATACACCAAAGTCAATGACTTTTCGAATATCGTCTAGTACTGTCGGGAGGTCTCCGCCTAGAACGCCGTCATCCAAGTACCAGGCATTAAGAGGAGATCG
>QVRM01001760.1:0-46913 GCA_003439945.1 Dermanyssus gallinae | reverse complement strand
TCTCGTGGCCTTCCCCTGGGTTTGTGCTACTGCTGATGGGCTGGTTGATGATGGGTCGGTCATTCATCATCCATTGGCGGCGATCTCATCCTCATTCGTCGTGTGGTTTGTTCGTGATGACCACCATCCGTTGCGTTGCCTCATGGAGGAAGACGTTCTCATCCGAATCACCACGACGACCCGCTTCACCTCCGCCCATCAGCCTGCCGCCTCTACGTTGTGGCACTCACTGGCAAGTAGGTGTTGTTAGATGTTGTTCCTTTGTTGTTGCTTTTATTGTTATTGTTGTTGTTGTTGTGGATGATGTACAGATCGCCGCCTCCCCCGCAGCCGGCCCCGACGAGATACACGGTGGTCTCGTCTCGGATCGGATCAGAACACAACGGACAGGCAGGCAGGCAGATAGAGAAATGTAAAACGCGTGCGTCGTTCTCGTTGACGGAGGTGGTGTGGTGGTGAAAGCGATGGCGGTTCTGTTCGGCCGGCGATGTACGCCTGCTTGTATAGAGTGTAGAAAGTACTGCTTGGTGGTCTCGGGTTCGTTTCACCGATCGACCGACCAACCACTGATTGATGAGATTATGTTGATGATTAGGATGACGATATGACGGCAATAGTGATGATGATAATAACGACGACGACAATGAAGACGATGGTAGCGATGAATAATGGGAAAAATCGAGATGAGAGGGATGTTGGGGGATTGATGAGGGATGTTGGGAAATGATTGGGATGTTCTCGATGCACCTCAACACTACTACGCGAGGAAGCTAACTCCGAGACAGAACAACCGAGTATGAACCAGACAATGAAGATGACGATGATGGTACTGATGTTGTTGCGGATCTGTTTTCTTGTTTGTTTTCTTTGCAAACTCCACTTGTTCAGTTGCTTTCCACTGTTGTTCGTTCTCATCTGTCGCCGTCTTTCTCTTCTCTTCCTCGTCTTTTTTCCTCTCTTCGTCGTATTTTTCTTAGTTTTCTTATTCCTTCTGTTTCTTCTCTGCTACTGCTGCTGATGCTGCTGCTATTTCTATTGTTTCTTGTTCTTCTTTCTTCTGTAGACCTTTTTCGTTGTCGTAGTTGGCGTCGTCGTCGTCGGCCTCATACGATGGCGATTATTTACACCTACCTATATCCATCCATGGATCGATCGAGCGAGCGATCAGCAATCACATCGCGCATCAACCACAACCACCACCACCACCCACTGCTCTCACTTCTACACAACATCTACTGCTGATGTTGTTGATGGCTGCCACTACTTGCGAGCCATTATTACCAGCCATAGCGATCGTCAGCCACCATCACTCCACTCTCTCCGCTGGTTGCTGCTGGCCTGCCCCCCTGTGTCGCGAGACGGCGCCTACACCTCTACTAACTAGCTTGATGTCGTAGTGGGTTTTCTTCTCTCTGCTTTTACTCTTTTGTTGTTGTTGTTGTTGTCGTTGCTATCTACAGGCGCGCTCGACACGACGGAACGAACGAACTCGGAAGAAGACGACAACAACGTCGTCTTCGACCACGACAACAACAACATCAACACTACCCGCTTCGACCACCACCACGACCGCTTCGACCACCACCACGACCGCTTCGACCACCACCACCACTACCGCTACGACCACCACTACCGCTTCGACCACCACCACCACTACACAACAACAACAACCATAACGACGACGACGACGATCACTACTGCAGACCCGAGCCCGAGCAGCGGAGGATCGGCTGCTGCTGCTGTTGCAGAAGCGGTCATTCGGGGCGGCCGGCCGCCAGGGCTGTTGCTGTTGCTGCTGCTGCTAAGATAAGCACAGGGGCGCCGTCAATGCTGCTGCTACGGCTACGGCTACCACCACCATCACAGCCACTACCCTCTACTACCTCTACTACGACTACTACTACTAATACCACTACCACGACCACTGCCACCAACAATAACAACAACAACCATCAACAACAACAACCATCACCATCAACAGCAGCAGCAGCAGCGGCGGCGGCGGCGGCAACGACAGTTACAGCAGCAGCAGCAGAATGATGATGATGTTGTTGTTGTTGTTGTTGATGATGATGATGATCTTGAAGCAATGACGGCTGACGGGTTGGTTGGTTGGTTGGTTGGTCGGCTGACCGACGGGGAAGAGCAGTGGGAGGAAAGGGAACGAGATGGCTGCCGGTCACCACCACCATCACCATCCGCCAATCACCGACGACGACTACAATGAGATGTAGTCGTGACTACAATGAGATGTAGTCGTTGGCGGCCGTTCTCCGCTCGTTCTTCGCTCACGCACTACACTTAGTGCGGCGGATGCGTAGGGACGACCTTACCGCCGCCATAAACAACGACGACGACGATGACATCGTAGTCATTGTTGTTGTTATTGTTATTGGTGTTGTCCATCAACAACAATAACGACAACAACAAACAGCACAGAGCAGACGACAATCAGACATCAGACAAATCGATACTCTCGCGCTCGCTCGTTTGTTTGTGCACTTTTGAGTACCCTCTCAATGTCTCGAAACGATTGTCCTCTCTCACGCAGCAGCGAGGAGGGGGGGGGGTGGGGAGGATCCCAGGAGAACAGTTGTCGTCGACATCAGCTGCAGCAGTAGATATCAGCTGCAGCAACTAATTAGCAGCTACAACAATAACAACTTTTTTTTTTTTATACAGGAGGGGGAAATGCTTTTAGGCACGTTGTGCAGGACTACTACACGCCGGCTCGATGATTGCTCGATGATTACCAAAGCCCTTGCCAAATTACCTGCTAAAACGCTCATACCTCCTGTCATTTGCCGTGACCGAGTCCTATAGGTGAACCTAATATTGCTCACAGTTAAGGGGAATAACAATAATAACAACAACAACAATGACAATAGATGCAGCAACAACAACAACAACAACCGTCACCAAGTGGCGCCAAGAGCTAACAACGCTGATGGAAGAGAATTTAAATGATAATGATGATGATGGTATTGTCAGCGCTCCCGTTCACTCTCTAATCAGCCAATTCCTTGCCAGACGAGAGAGAGAGAGACAACTATCAAGACTATTATGAAAAAGAGGAGAGAGAGTGATACTCGATGATGATGACGCAATGACACCACCATCATCACGTATTGGATGGAACACCGTTGATCGTCACTTAACTACGTCGTCGTCGTGTGCTACGTTTTCCGCTTGCTTTTTCTCGAACAACCAAAAAAAGCACATTTCGCCATTTTCGCGCCTGTTGCCGCTGCGGCCGCTATTTCTCCTACTGCTACGATAGCAGACGACGCCGCCGCCGCTGCCGCCCTTTCTCCTTCTGCTACGATAGCAGACGACGCCGCCGCCGCCGCCGCTACAGAAGTGAGAACGAGACGATTCCACAAGCTCCTCCTTTCTTGTTCGCCTTCCTCTCGTAGTAGCAGCGTTCTGTTTGCTCATTGGTGGTTGGTGCCGCTAAATGTTGAACTGAATGGCTGTAGCAGACGACGTTGGACATGCCGCTGCCTCACCGCCGCCGCTGCTGCCGCCGCTGCGACAGCGGGTAAACGGGAGACGACAACCGTCAATCGACGACAATAACCACCACTCACACAGTAATGATATCGCGGGTTAACAACAACAACAACATGATCATCGCCATCAAAACCTTCAGCGGCCGCCCGCTACTGCTCCTCGAACAAAAGCAGCAGCGTTACATACAGAGTGCAAAGCACACTCGCCATACAAATGCTCTCCTCACCCACGACCACCAGCCTCCTTCCTCCCCTCCTATAGCCACCTCCTTCTTTTAGAGCAAACTCACAGAGCCCGCCAACTCGTCGAAGTCACCGTGTCGTCGTCGCCGCTAAGTCGCGTGGGAGGGAAGAGCGAAGAGCAGAGTAAAACACAGCCAACCACCTCCTAGAGGCAGCTAGCTACATGCAGGGCTAACGTTCCGGAGGATAGTCTAGAATTAAAGACAATCTCCTTAAAAAATGTTTAATTATGGAGCTAATGTTAGGTGGCTCGTTAGCCCGTCGGCGCCAACTGCTGATAGATGACTGAAATGTTAGGCCCGGGCGAGCGGCCTAGTCCATAGTACTGATCTATGAAGATCTGGGCTATCAGAGAGTGAAGCTTAAGGGGGGGGGGGGAGATGCGTTAAGTGGGTATGGGTCTCAACGGAGTAACATACAGCCGTTGGGGTCGAATCCCACACTGCTCGAGAGAGAGAGAGAGACTCGTAGCGATAGTGCGTAACTGCATTTAACACCTCCTCCACAACAAAAAAACAAAGACCCGGACGGCCAACTGTGTGGGAACCACCTGCACTCGACCACGGACGCTGGGCTGGAGAATTGCCCGCGTGACACCTAAAACACCTTTAAAAAAAAGTCATGTCATAGTCATATAGAGATAGAAGGAAACATATCTTCTTATACCGGAATGACCAACACTCAGCCAAGACAATGCAATAAAGAAAGAAGACTCTGGAGAGGTGGGAGGTTGAATCGACTGGAGCAAAACGAGAGGGGGGCGTAGACGGGATCAAGATTCCCTCAATGTCAATTAGATGGTACCGATGCGAATTCGCGGAAACTACGCACTGCCTGCCCCAAGTTCTCACCGGTCATGGCAGCTTCCAAACCTATATGGTGAGGATCGGGAACACTGAGACATAGACATACGTGTCTTGAGCGACGCCAACGAAACATAGGACGTGGATCACACGCTTTTCGCTTGCCGGGCTTTCGAGATCACGACTAGGCGTGCGGAGCAGTACAACGAGAGGTCTGCTCTCGGGGATACTCAGCTTTTTTTTCGTTCCTGGCCCCCTGTAGAAAAAGACGCAGGCCATCTATTGTCTATTGCTGTAGGTGCAGTAAGCGCACCGATGGTGTCGCATTTGAGCTGCTGCTTTGTACCTGGATTCGGCGACGCGACAATTCACTTCACAGCTTTTTTTTTGTCTCAATGGGTCCGTCGAAAGTCTGTTGGCCCCGTTTGTCTTTTATCTTTAGAAAAAAATGCGGAGAGAGACCATCTCATCGGCTACACACGGTACGATATATAGGCGTTGTGATGCAAGCGAGTGTAAACGGAATGAGAGCAGAACGAAATATGAAACTTATTCTATCACATGTATACGTGTATATTGCGCGCTGTTTTAGCTGGATGTCGTCAGAGACGTCACGTCACCACGCATGGTGTCTCCGATGACCTGTGTCTGGTCTGAGCGACGCCTGTGCTACCTGCGAGAAGGTTCGACATTGAGAGGCGCCCTATGCGATGATCGCAGGCGTTCATCGGCTTCGATAATGACAAAGCCAGCCTTAAGCCGATATTAGTAGTATTAGCATTTTTTACTACTACAATATAGCCGATATAGTAGTAGTGGGAGTAGTAAAATGGTGACGTGCAAAAGCGAAACCGACCGAAATATAATCGAGGCCTGTTCGGGTACATAACGTCATCAGTAATCAGGCGGTTCCTGGAACGTAGCCACTGCTCTTACGCTATTAAGACGCCCACGATTAACACGCCATACTAATAACAATTGCTGCAACATCAAACCTACTACTTTATGCTAGACGTTTGGCGACTAATCAATTTTCCGTCACCACTAGAATTAACAGTAAATTGTTTCTATACTAAATATGAAGCATGCTTGATTTTTATAGAACGTGTTTTACATACAGACGTCGCTTTCGATTGAATGCGAATTGCCCTATTACTCACGTGACTCCCAAGCGTTAAACGAATATTTAGAAACGGTTTTTGGTTAAATAATTTCGCGTAGCAAAGCCTCACTAAGTAATTTACTTTATCTGCATGCGAAAGTGCATGCGGTGTATTGTTAATTGCTGCGTCACCAACGCGCTATATATATATATATATATATATATATATATATATATATATATAAGGAAAAGCCCCTGCCTAAAACCAACATACGAATTTTCCTGAACATGCAGGTTTATTTAATCATATATGTAGTCTCCTCTTTTTTTAATGACACCTTGCCTACGAGCAACCAGCTTCTCGATCCCTCTGTTGTAAAAGTCTTATTTTCTGCACATGAAGGAGTGCTGTGCCCAATATTGGAGGCCCTTGAACGACTTAAAATGTTTCCAGTTAAAAAGTTTTTAGAAACCGGAAAAGTGATAGTCTAAAGTTTAAGGTTTGTACAGTATGGTATGAGTGCATAATAAATTCCCATCCCAGGTCGTATCTTTTTTTAAGGCTAGTGTTGCTCACGGCTAGGGCCGTGTGTGTTTATCTTAGTGAAAAATAGCCCATCTCTTGTTCACGGATTGTGGATGCCTTTGAATCAACTTTTTTTCGAAACTCTGGAGTTGCTTGTAGTAGAGACCCGTGTTGATCATCCGGCTCTTTCTCAGAAGTTTAAAGTGCATAATGCCTCATGAATCCCACCCATGAATGATATCCCACCAATAACACAAGATAATGTTTATTGGTTCGCTTCGATCGACTTTGGGAACTGCTTGCGGGTCTCTCGGGTCCGAATCTTTGCTTGCTTACGTTCTCGTAGACGAGCCATTTTTGTAGACGAACCTCGGCGGTGGCCATTGAAGAAAGAGGTGCAAATATTGGCATGCCCTCCAATTTGTTTGCGTTACTCTGTTACTCTGAAGAATTTACTGACAGCGTTTAAAAGTTATTTTAAGTTTTTATTGTTCCGACAATGCTGGTTTGGTCGCCTTCAAGTTCTGCCGCGAGGTCTAGCGTGATAACTGTTGGGTTTGCTGTATCTTTGAGAGATGTAGATAATCGAGAGAGAGGATCGACACAGGATCGGACATTGGTTCATCGTTCAGATTAAAAATTCATCACGAAACCATTGGCAAACCATTTTCAGCTGACCCATTCGTTGTCTCCGAAAATGGTGGAGATGTTCCAGTGTTGAAATCTTTTCGGAACTCGTACAGCAAAACACGAAAAAAAATTACATTCCAATGTTTCCGCTTTCACGGGACAACGCAGTTACACTAAGTAAATGGGTTTGTTAAAAATTTCCCCACCGACACGTGCCAAATTATATTTTATTCAAACACAGCATCTAAATCAAGCGATATCAGTTATTCCTGCACCGCAATAATAATATTATTACTATATTTATTAAATGTACCCCGATCTACAAGTCTTTAAAAATATCGCATCGAAAGGGTCAGGCATGTTAAAATACTCAAGGTTTTCCCAACAGTCATATATATCAGTGCTAGATTTCCCGCGTCTGTCAACATATAATTTTTATGTATTAAACGTAACGACTGAAAATGAGATATCACAGGAGTCTTAATGGTTGTTTCTGCTGCAACTATTATTCTCTCGTTAGCCAACGTTAGATATATTTCAGGCGAAGCAGACATTTTTTCCTAACACGCTGGCGTATCCGTCGAACAACTCGTTCTCTTTCAATCGCACATTTTGTGAAGTAACAACACCAGTATTTGCGACAGTACAGCCGCTGGCTCTCTCAGCGGTATGGTTTATCATCAATCCTCACTGACAGGCTCGATCGATCAAAGAAGATTCAATCTCGACAACAAGCATATCCTAACTGGCAACCGCCCTAAACCACACCACCGTTTCTCTTTCTGATTCCACTGTATTCTTGTTGTGTTAGTTGTGGAGTTGTGAAAGAACGGTCTGGAACTACAACGCTGTCTACCTACAAATAGAAGCATACGCCAGTCTCAGCGCTGAATCGAATCTAACACCTAGACATCGAAGAAGTGAAGGGAGGTGAAGTCCCATCTCCGTTCGGACATGATGCCGAGCTGAATTTTGTCCAGTGCATATACTGCGGTGCTGGCACAATATATAAAGTTGACGTTGCGGTTCTCATAACGATGACGGAGTGGGGTGCCGAGCCTGTGGTCACGTGTTCATTGAAGACGTTCGATTACTTACTGCATGCAGCTCTCTTGCCGCGTGGTTTACAACAAATACATTATGATGATGATAATGACGATGATTATGCCATATGATTAAATGACCCTTGAGGTGCCAAAGTTTTTCAGGGCTCGGCGAGCTACGGAGCTCTGGCAGGCAGGCGTTATGAAAAAGGTTAAAAAACGTAAGGCGACGTATAGCCAGCGACACCCTCACTATTGCACTTCCGCTGTTCAATAAAACATCTGTTAAATATTTCATAAGAACATAATCATCATCGTCATTCCACTAAGATCGCTCATAAGTCGAAAGCACAGCTGATCTATCGATACTAGATTATTAAGTTTTTCATATTTCCGTAATTTAAAAGCAGGTGTACTCTGCTAGCATTGTGTTCACAGCAAAATTGGGTTTAAGCGCTCACATTGCAGTAATGTGAGTCACAAAACAAAATGATACCACAGCTCAATTTACATCTTTACACATATGTAACGCGAATGAGCCACGTGATCATTTATATGTAAAGATCATTTATACGTAAATTATTTGTAAGTTAGTAGAAGAATGTGGAATTCACACGTGCGACTATTAGTGTCGCAACGAAGAATCTATGAATATTCCATATACATCAATTAATTTTTAAAAGTTATTTTAAAAAGCGTCTTTATTGCGAACTAGCCACTAACATATAAGCGACTTTTCTTCACTGTCATTTTACAAGATTCTGATATATATATATATATATAGTCTCTGAAAAAAATATATATGTCATTGTTATTTCGGTTCATCTTTAAAGATGCTGACAGGTTGCGGAAAAAGATGTTGATTTTAAGATATGCTGGTGGCTGTGGGCGTTCAAGGGCAACCAGAAAAATCCATTTATCCAAATGTATTGCCAATTTTAGAACTCCGTTTTCAGGAAAATCAGTCCCTATCTTGCCGGCTACTGTTGGCTTATGCTACAGGATTTTAACTATGTTTAATGCAGCATATAGTTGTCGGCTATACAAGGGGAGACGTTTTCATGACGAAGTTAGTATTAGAGGTCTCTAGGTACAGAAGCAAAATCTCGCTCGGTTAGCCGGTACACAAAATCTGTCCGACGAAAGATGGAAAACATTATTACTTGGCACCAATATAACCGAACCCATTAGCTTTGATGTGGTCTCCTCCACTGTTTGGCATGCATATTCATTTTGGCCGATAACAAGCAAGCCGATTATAGCCGGTCAAACAAATTCATTTTTATTCTCTTAGAAATCTGCTGTATGCTAGAATGCACCATTCAAAAGAGCCAAAGCAGCCATTGTGTCTGACGTGAGTCAGTCACCCGGCTGGCAACAAGTTTATCCAAGACTTAGCACATTTTTCATCATAAATTTGCAATCCATGGTCGAAAAAATCGCCCGCTCATTTGGACGAACTGCCAAGCCGTCTATCTGACAATCGAAACAGGGATTATCAAGCGTGTGACGACTAGTTAAAACCGGTGAGCGATCCACTGCAATATCGATATCCAAATGGATTTTGACATCGCAGTGGGTCGCTTTTTGCGAGTATTTATATGTCGCGTATTTGAGAATTAGAGGATTAAATCCTAATAAGAATTATGTTAAAATTAAAGTCTCGGCGTCGTATGATTAAATATCCCCCTTTCGTCTGGGTTCTGTGCGATTTTCGTATTTGACCAGATTTTTGCCAAGAGCTGATGTCAATGAATGGACTAGTGTACTAAGATCCTTAGGCCACTCCGCCATGTTGATACATATATATATATATATATATATATACATACGTGCACATACATAAGTGCACACATATGCATACTTATATATAAACATAAGTATACTTATGTGAGTACATATCATGTTATGAAATACGTTAATTAGGATATTTCCACATTGTGTATGAAGGAAAAGATGTCGTAGGAAATATGTACCGCTACGTAAGGTTTTCGCGTTCTTTCGAAATTTGTCGTGATAAAAGATGAGATCTTAACATATGCCTATGTCTTTGGGCGTCTTAATGTATGCTTAAGTTTTTGGGCGTTGGCGTATGCCCAAGGGAAAACTAAAACGCTGACCTTTGCTAGTGGAACGTAATCCTTTTAGGATTTGTTGTCATGAGAATATCCTATCCCATTTGATTGCTACCAAACGTTAAACGGATTTTAAATGTTGGAATTCGTCAGGGGCTCACACTTAAAAAAAGACTTTTTGTTACGACACTAATGTTAGTGGTTTGTTCTAGGTACAGTAGGTACAGTAGCGACATCTCGTGCATTTAACCGGTATACAAAATCTGTCTAGCAAAAGATGAAAAGAATTCAAACTTAGTATCAACATGCATTTAACCTATTATTATTATTAGACCTAGTTTCCACTATATTTTGGCTGATGATAAATAGTCCGATAATAGTTCAGTTAAATAATTAAATCCCTAATTCCGAATGCATCATTCAAAAGAGCTAAGACACCCATTGCGTCTAACGTGAGTCAGCCACCCGGCGGGCAGCGTAAGTTCATTCAAGACTTAGCACATTTTTTGGCATGCATTTGCGGCCCATAGTTGAAATAATCGACCACCTATATAGACGGACTACCAAGACGTCTATCAGATAATCGAAACAGGAAACGTCCGACGGACGACGACATGTTAGAAGTGGTAAGAGATCCACTGCAAAATCGACATCCAGATGAATTTCGATATCGAGTGGGTATTTTTTGTCTGCATTTATGTAGCGCGTATTTTTTTCTTCGTATGTTTGTTTGAGAATTAAATCATATTAAAAATTAACCATATATGTCATAAAGTCAAGGTGTCGGCGCCATACGATTAAATATTCCTTGGTATTGCGGGCCCATTGCGATTTTCGTATTTGATCAGATGTTTACTGCAAAAAAATGTTTGCTGTCGCTTCAAAATTATTTCTCAGAGTAGATTGTTCACGTTGTTTGATTGCCTCGGTCTTGCTAGCAGTTGCTGCGTGAGACGAGCAACAATGGAGATACACAAAATGTACACAATGTAGTCGCATACGGAACAACAATTGTACCTTCCTTAAACGATAGAAGAATAAGAAGAAAACCCGTTCAGGGCATAATTCGTATAGACCACGCACAGACCAGAGATGGTGTGAGGTCTTTACGTCAAAGCCGTAAAACAAGTGTAAAAAATATACCACATGGGACGTTCCTAGATACACAATTTCGGATGTCTGGGCCTCCGGTGAGGCAGGCAGGACAAAGGGGGATATTTATCCCGTGATGCCCCAGCTCATCGACCGTCGCGGTTACATCCTTAGATGCTAGTTGTCTAATAACAAATTTTCCACCTCCTTGTTTCAGAGTACGTGTCAAGTTAATATAGTTTAATGAATTATTCGAAGGTAATTTTGTGGATTAACTCGGAACATTCATTATCTTGTAGGGACCACCTCGCTTAAAACCACGTATTGGACGCAATAATATCATTAAGTTTCACCAAACACCTAACGTAATCATCGTAAACGTTAGTTTTATCCGAAAACCTATATATCGGCCTTGTACTGCAGCTTGTAACATCTCCACTAAGGAGTTTGCACAAATTCGTCGAGCCGCTCTAAGGACAATTTTCATAACTTATTTTAAAAAGGCACTTTACGATGTATCCCAAGGGATTCATCGATGTCGTTGTATGTAACAATGTACTGACCGAGCGTCACAAGCCTACACAGAGCCCAATCAATTGCAAGTCAGTTTGCCCTAAATTGGCGATAAATAGCTTGTTTGGCTGCTAAAAGGTAGGCACGTTCTTCACCCGCAGCTACCTGTAATATATCGTAATATAGTATAGACCGCTACAACAGAAGTACATGATCTTGAGATCTAAAGTGTGTCGTGATTCCCAGTCAACAGAATCAGACGCTTATCCTCGGATGATCTTTCTAAAATCATTGTCGCTTTGGATTCAGACTCACTCTTCTTCGGCACTCCCTGGCCTACATGCTAAGTATCGAACGAGTTTCCATTGGCGCTTCGGGCGAGCCGTTGTTTTTAAAGGACATCTTCCCTTGATGCTGAAGCACGAGGGAATACGGGGCCCATGGTAAAATATTTTAAACGTGTATTGAGTTAATTATAAAGGTTTTGAACGTGTATTGAGTTAATTTTAAAGGTTTTGAACTTGTACTGAGTTAGAAGGTTTTAAACTTTTGTTGGGTTAATTAGACTCAATTTTGTGATTTTATTGTTTACACACGGATGATTTGTATATATACTCGTACATGTGTACATTTTGAACGAAAGGTGACAGATTGCCAACTTGTTGGCCACGTCAATTAAATCTGATTGATTGAAGTGTAAGCTTGTTCCACGCTCTATCGCATAACCTCTTGTTAAGTACTTCTTTCGCACGTTTCTTTAATGACACCATCCAGCCGCTCCAAGTGGCCTACCAGCCGTAAAAAAAGAAAAAAATAAATATATATATATATATATATATATATATATATATATATATATATATATATATATATATATATATATATAGCTTATATAAGGCACGCGACCTCTACGCACGTCAATATGTGGTCAACAATCCAGATAATCTTCACAAAGTTGAAAACGTCATCGTCAATTTTTGCCCTAAAAGCAAAGTTTACGACTGAGACAATACCTCCAGGCTCGCCTAATGTTGTTCAGGGAAGTGCACGCCACGTTCCCACTGTGCACGACTGGCTGATTGAATGGCATTACTTTGTGTTGTCCGACCCTTAGTTCTGCCAAGGCGGCATTATCAGTCAGAGACCTCGAAGGTACCCCCGTGTCGGCTACTTGCCCAGCGTTGTCCCCATAGGGGCACATGTACACCCAGATGGTATTGTCGACCGGTTTCCGTCAGGTTCCTGTCTTCGTTTATATCTTGGATATGAGGGCAGGTTAATAACGTTCGTAATATATTAGGATACAATCTATATTGGGCGAAGTACCGAAAGATTATGGTTTTACCGAGATTGGTGAGAACTAACCCCGTGAGTATATGTATATAACACTGTATATAACATTTATCCCGCGCAAGCATACGTATATAATAAAACATATGATATGGTATATTTTCCCTTGTTGGTGTTCATATGCGTACACTGTTCAACAAGATCCCCATAGCATAGTATCAGTCGCAGTCTTGTCTCGTCGAATTACTTTTCTGTGTTTGGCTAAAAATAATAATAATACCGATACCGCTGTAGTCAAGAGCACGGTATCATTTCCGGACTATGGTTCTGGAAACGCTTTTATAACAGCAGTCCTAACCAGTAACCTACAGGCCAGCAGTGAAGATACAACAGGTAACGCATACCTTTCGACCGATTTTATAACTGTCTGAACCCCACACGTCTGCATGTATTGTAGTAATGTAGTTTGAATGATTCAGCAGACTGATATGCTCGATACACTTTTATGCACTGCCGACCTAAACAGGAGAATCAATTGCAACTAAGTTATCTTCGTTTATGTATTTTGTGAGATTATTCACTGGACCCAAGTCTTCCAGAACATACCTTCATTATTTTCTTACAGGTTCGTAGGGATCTCAGAAAGCATTTTACACCCAAGGCAGACTAGCGTTGCGGCCTACTTGTCAGGGATTTGAAGGAGCTTACATAAAGGCGGGGTCATAATTCGTGAAGGCTCATAGCTTTCCGATATCTCGTGTTCTACGTAGGCAAATGTTGACTTTGTTTAGATTTGGCATGCCAATTTGGATACCGATTGGTTCATAGCAGCAAAAACAATGCCGTCTAATTCAAGCATTAGGCTTAAGATAAGCTTCTGAATTCAGCCGCACCCGCTGCTTTTAGCCCTTTGGCTGTGGTTGGCTTTATAGTAGGCTTTATATGGAGTAGTGGACGTATTGCGTTACACCGTTGTGCTACAATGGGCGTCTGTTTCTCGCTTGCTAATGAGGCGAATATTCACCTGTGTTTAGTAGCAGCCACCGTAAGTAACAGACAACGCCAATGTCCTGCCAAGACAGCAAATCGATGCGCTATCATTGCTACCCTTAGGTCTCCCTCCTTGCGAGGGCGACGCTAGGCGTTTCAACAGCCGATTGACATACTCGCGAATGTCAATAGCGACGACAGACACTTCAAGTGGAACAAGTTGCGTCAACAAATTCTCCATACTATTCTGAGGATAGGAAACAAGACATATAAACAAGAGAATAAAGACAATATGCAGTGAAAGAGATACAGAGAAAGAGAGGGGACATATAGTAGAGAGAAAGAGAGGAATGGAGAGAGGAGGATCATCTGCATAGCAAATAACGCCAGCGGTAAGCAAGTGCTCTACAGTAACGCGCTGACACTCCATTGCAGCTTGTCGCAAAGCGGCCAGTGATACGGTAAAGATGTCCTCAATCCTTTTGAAACTATCGGTGGACCAAACAAACGCTGTCGTTTTTGACATCACTTACCAGTAACCTGCTGCATTAAGTTGAAACTATACGATCAGCGGCCATGCTTCCACAAGGACTGGTGGAGAAACTCTAGATATCTTAACATGTCTGGCCCTCGGCATTGAGGATATACCTTAGGTTGAGTTCCAAGCCCGTAGGGGACGGAGGATGGTCTAGAATTAAAAGCAATCTCTTTTTTTTCAATTCTAGTTGAAACTATACGAACAACCTAAAAAACTATACGAGTTGCTGCGCAGTAGAAGTTAGCCTAAGTGCATTCTATGAACATGCTACGAGGCTGCGTTCAAGTTCAATGACGACGTATATGAATTAAAGAATCGTCCCATTCGATGGTATAGTAAATCTCCTGTAATGTGTTTGTGCTGGCTTTGCGTTCTCCGGCATCCTCATCGCGTCAGTATGATATCACCCCACCTCAATTCGGAGTGAGTATTCTCAGCGGATAATTTGGGCTTTGCTTTCGCAGGTCACTGGTATGAATGATTATAAGGAACTTGAAGGTCAATAGGGATCATGTTGGATTTCCTTGAACATTGTTCTGCTGCTTCATTCCTCTGCTAGAGAGAGTCCTTATTTATTTGGAATAAAAAGGTAGAGATGAAGCGATGGCATATAACAGTCTCTGATCAGCCAACAAGTAAGGAGACACGGAAGTAAGTATGCCTAGAACCTTCCTTGGCAAACTTCTTGCCCATTGCTGCTGTGGCGTCGGAATAGCGGTTAGAAGCAGGGAGGCTCTAGTCGCATGCTGCAAAGGTCGCTAAAACCCTCTTCGTTTCTCGAATGATACAGCGACTACTCTTGCCTTCATAAGTTTGTTGAACAGGTTTAGACGTGGGTTCCCGTACTCACGCATGTTCTGAGGTTACATGTTTCTGACGTTATTTATCATCTGGTACCAGTATGTCATGTATCGCAAGATCGCAATTATTGTCAGTTGCATATGTTAATCTATGTCGTGACATCATTTCCAACATCGCTGCATACAGATTTATCTTCCTCTGCCTTTCCCTTTTTTCAACATGCCTGTATGTGTGAGCAAAGACGTCAACTAGCCGACGACTAGCAGATGAATCATAATCAAGATTGATAACTTATTCCCGTCCAGCTCAAATGATAAATATGAGAATGAAACAGTTAAGCCCCACCGCTTAGAAACGATCAGCGCAAACCAATGACAACCTTTGCGTTGATCGATTTCATATCATTTAGCAACTGGTCGACAACCCCTCTACAGCGATGGGAGCATCTGGCAAAGCAAACTTTTAGAGTAAAGGTTTAATAAGCGTCATACAATACCTGACGTGCGGGTCCAATGACGCCGTGACGAATGAAAGCCGTATCCAAAAGTTTGACTGCCCAGCCAGACCTCAGTCGTCGCCCCTGCTGGGGGGGATGGTCACAATGCGAACTCTACACATTAGCCGCTACCCTTCTGCGCCTGAAAGCACTGCCGCAATATGCCGCTTTCCTTAGTTGAGCTGTAGTAAATACGGAAATGTGAACTAGTGGGGCCATATCTTAGTCGTAATAGCCATTTGAGGATCGAACCCCACGATTAACCAACCAAAGCATGAAGCCAACATATGGCTCATGAATTTCTCTATTTATTATTATTATTATTATTATTATTATTATTATTATTATTATTATTATTATTATTATTATTATTATTATTATTATTATTATTATTATTATTATTATTATTATTATTATTATTATTATTATTATTATTATTATTATTATTATTATTATTATTATTATTATTATTATTATTATTATTATTATTATCATTATTATTATTATTATTATTATTATTATTATTATTATTATTATTATTATTATTATTATTATTATTCAAGGAAATGTTTAGTCTGTTAACATCAAGTTTGCATGGAGTTGGCTGGTTACTCTACATGGAAACTTATGGTTCAGAGTTCCCTACAAACTTTGGAAGCAAAATTTTCTCACGACGCGTCGTCGTGCGGATGATGTTGAACACCCTTGACATCGGTTCAGTATGCCTTTTCTTAATATTTACGAAAATATCACAATACATTTTCTTTATTATCTTCAATATGTTAGAAATCCGTATGTCACCCCACACTTGTATGCAATCTTTCGTCGGTATTTAATTGGCATTGTTCATTGTCACATCGAAGAAAACGGTCGATAAGATCAGCACTTGCAAGTTGCGCTAGCGCACGCGTGTCGCTTTTCTTCAGTAAAATCGACAGCGACGGAAGGTTAACAGCATTCGGCTCGATATCACATCTTCTACGGAGCATTTTTAGAACTCTTCTCTGAACACCTTCGATCATGGCTATGTGCTTGCACAGGTGTGGGCTTCAGACGGGTGAACATTATAAAAGTTTAGATAGCACAATTGCTTTATAAAAGCGAATATACACATTTGGGTCCTTGATGATAAAACAACGAAACAGCATGTTCACAAGTATAGATGTTGACTTGCCTAGTTCTCGTAAATGTGCAGAAAATGTAAGATCCGTTGATATTAAAACTCCGAGGTCACGTGCAACATTAGCGGTGGGCAATATTGTCCCGTTAAGCTTGTACTCCAGATCGAAGAAGCCATGTTTCAAAACGAGGCATTTTGAAACGGATAGCTTCATCCCATTGTGGATGCACCAGCAGCAGATGCCATCATATATATGTGGATCCCTACGTATAAATTAACGTGTAATTGAGTTCGCTTTCTGTATTGCTATTATAAACAATTACCGTTACGTGTTCTGTGTACCTCATAGTAACAAACGCCATTACACCAAGGTTTCTGCTTAGTTTTTTTCGAAGCTTCATATATACATGTATATATATATAATTTTATGAAGATCCCTCTCACAACTCACATCTGTTGATCCCCTAGCTAGTATCAACTGATTTAGCTTTCCGCTGTTAACTAGCGTATCTGCCACTCTTGGCAAACCATCTTTGTGATTTCTTCAACGAGATCATGAAGACGGAACAAATTCCCGGAGCCTGGCATATCGCCAGGCTTTCTGTGTTATTTAAGGGCAAGCATGGTGGTGACAGACGAGAGCCAAACTTATACCGCCGTATAGCGTCTAAAAGGATGCTGAAAAAGATTTTCTGCAAATTGGTTATAAAACGGATTGAGTACGTGATGACCAGACCCTTCCGCCGAAGCAAATCGGTTTCCATATGCTGCGTTAAAGCCTTCGACAAAGCACCGCGAGATCTCCTGCTGAAGTCATTTTGACACGCAGGGGCGGTGACTCTCTTCTGAGCGTAATTTCGAGCTTCTTTGATGAGGACTCCTTACTGGTACAAAGTGAGCAGGAAGTGTTGGAGGTAGGGCAAAATGTGGGAACCCCGCAAGGGGACCCATTGAGCTGCGTCTGTTTCTCTCTTCTGCTTGCCGATTTTGTCGGTTATATTTGACAGGAGTTCCAGAAGGCCACAATTGTGATGAAGGCAGATGGCATAGTGGTCGCTCATCACGACCTGGGTGTCATCAAGCGCATCACTTCTCTGGCAGAGGTGTTCTTTGTCTAAAGAGGGCTGGAAATAAACGCTATGAATTTTAAGGCTGTGAAATTCAGAAGGGGAGGTCGATCCTTGGGATTCATCAACTCTTTCCGGTAGAGTATGCGAACATTTCACTCGGAGAACTTTGATTTGCTTGAAAGGTATTTCACAATGTACATGAAGTAAGTACTTTGCCTGTCGATGCGGGCAAGGAGCCGCTTTGTGTACCTAATGTCAGGCTGTGCACCGGTTGTTGAGATAATTCGATTGAGGTTGAAGACGACGCGTACAGTACTATTCGAGAGCATTATCTCGGATTGGGAAAGTAAAGTTGAACAAGTTCGACAAGAGGTTGGAGACCTGGATATTTTTAGTGCCTGTCACATCTGGTCTGGACTTGCATGTGACAATCGCCACGCCTATACTAGATACATAGTTCATGACTATTATCACCTGGTCTGTTCAAATACGAGCTTCCACGAGGAGTACACGGAGTGCATCCGTCGACTGTGCTCTCAGGCGTGTACGAAGTTTCATGCGTCTGCCTGCCCAGCTCTTGCGAATAGATCACTGCCTCTCTCGAATAACATGACGCGAACAGCTGGCAACTGTATAATCGTCTATGTTGTATGCATACTCAATATGAGTGAAATAAATATGATGATGATAATGTTAGCTAGCCTGGACTTCTTGCGCGTATATCAAACATGACATATATAAGGTATTGCTAAGTGATAAAAAAATGTAAATAAAAGAATATCGATTCAAAATAACCAGCCCGTAAAAGTGCCGGTAGCTGAGCAGTCAAGGTACTATTTGTCAGGGCCTAAACTGGGTTACTAGGAGGAAGACACGGATATTGACCACCACGGCTGAGGTTTTATTCCACCCGACTCCTTTGCTACTTCGGTACAGCACCGCCTCTCCGGCCTCTCTCAGCCCACTGTGTTCCTTCTTCGACCGCGACTCAACTCTAACTGTCTTCACTCACTCTAGTGTCGTCCGTTATAACGTGAGCTCCAGGATCAAACCCGCCGCTGTTGCTACGGTGGCTAAGCTGTATCTCTCAACCTATATAGCCGCTTATAACAATGCCACTCTACAGTCTTACATTCGGCCATTCTGCTACAGTCGCTGCCCTCCGCGACGATAACCTATTATTGACGAAGTTTCGCTCCTGCGAAATAAGCAGAAATACTTAAGAGCATGATTATTGCCGGCACTGTACAACCGTTTCACTTATAGTAATTAATAGCTATTGACGGTCACGTTCCGGCTTCCTATGAGTTCGTTGCGGGTTCAATCTTGGGATGGTGTCCTGCTGCGTGAACGCCTCGTCACTCACGACATCCGTAACTCTTCCGTTTCCTCTTATTAGCTCACCCGAGCTAGCTTGTAGGTTCAAAGCTGTTTCAGCTTCTCTCGATAGACTTGTGCGGGGCGGCGATCTCGCTGTCCGTGTCGCCTGCATCGATCGTATCATCAGTCTTCGTCGACGTCTTTTTTTTTTAGTTGCATTGCCAGCAGGGTAATGCAGTCCCGGAAAACCTCCTCTCTTTACGCAACAGCGCAACAATTCGTTCGCGCGCTCGTTCTGGATGACGATGTTGCTCTCATTGCGGGCCTCGCGCAACACGAGCAATTCGCGCTCGAGTTCGGCAGCTGTTCGAATGTGGTTCGGCACGCCCACAGCTCGAGAGTGGCAATCTGCTTTCGAAGTCGCTTCTCCACTTCTTTGCCGCGCTCGCATTCGGCCTCCTCTCGTTCAAGATGGCCTTTCGGCGAGGCCATTTCGGTCTTGGCCACGAAAGCGTTTAGTCACTGGGACTCGCCGAGCACGGGGAACATCTCGTTCTTAAGACGCGAATTGTACTCGTCAATAGTTCTCTTGAAGCGACTGCGAAGTTTGTCGATCTGTGCCTCATACGCCGACTTCAACTCCTCAATGGCCTCCTGATGTTGAGACCTGGTCTCCTGCGCTCGATCCTGATAGCAAAGGCGCATTTTGTCGATTTCCTTCTCGAGCTGTTTAGCAGTTTGCTGGGCCGTCCGAGCACGGCTGCCCTCTCTCTGGCCCTCTTCCTTGGCAGTGGCCACCTGGTTGGTCAGCTGTAGCAATCGCGTCTGCAAATGATCGACCTCACACGGCGACCCAGTCTTATCTTCCACCACAACAGCGCATGATCTGGTAGCCTGTACCCGGACGAAGTTAACACTACGAGGTCGCAGCGTTATTTCATGTTCTCGACCGCCGTTCACTTGACTCACATCAGCGGTAGTACAATTTATCGCATAATGGCCGCGTTGGTTGCACCAGAAGCAACGTACCAGAGCATCCCGATCTGCTCTGCCACTCTCACGATCAGAGTTCACGGTCTAGCCGCCACTCAGTGGGCCCAGTCGCTGTTGTTGTCGTTGTCGTTCTTGCTGGGACTGCTGCTGCTGCGGTACGCCACCCCCGGCGGTTCCCCCGCGCGTTTCGATATTAAACTGCCTTGGCGCTCTCCTCTGTTGCTGTTGTTGTACGAGCGTCGGGCATCTGTCTCTGCGGTGTCCCGCCTGTCGGCATTGATAACAGACCGGTTCAGGCCTGGCACCTCCACCTGCGGCACCGCCCACTCTAGCCGCGCCGCCAACGATCATAGTCCGACGCCGGGTCTGCACTTCCATCGCGTCTTCTATGTCATGAATCAATGCGAACACGCTGCTATGTTGACGAGCCGCAGTACCCTGTATGACAACCTTGAACTCCGGACGCAGTCCGACCAACACCCTAGCCTTGATTTCACCGGTCGATAGTGAAAGTTTTAACGTCAGTGCTTCAACTCTGCGTGCGAAGCAACCCAACGACTCCTGTCGTTGCTGCGTACACGAGGCCAGTTGGTCTATCAGGCGGTTTCTATCCAACTCACGAGTAAACGCGGCTAGAAACGCTTCCTTCCACACTTCGCAGCCATGACCATGCGTTGAGTGCCAAATACGTGCTTCACCGACAAGCTTGTTCATGATCACCCGCCGGTCTCCTTTGCGATCTCAAGCAGCCGGATTTATTCCTCCACTGAGATGCCATCGCTTTGCGGGAACATCTCCACTTGGCCATTGACGTCGCTGGCCGTCTTGCCACGCTCGGTTCGATCCCTTTCTTCGTCGTCAACTGGGCCACCATAGCCTGCGTAGCATCTGCCATCGCCTTCATCAAACTTATCATTTCGGCTAGCATCTCCATAAATATCGGCGTTTCGCTGGTGTTCGTAGCCATTTCTGTACCAGCACCGGTCTTGCTCGATAACCTTAACTTCTTGCTGCCACTGCAACACTGCGTGCGCGCTCGCCTCTTCCACGACAGGCGACGACTAACACACGAACACCTGGTCGATCTTCACTCGCGACGACTCAACCTCACCGCAGCAGCAACAACCTAAACAGCGACTCCACCTTCACCACCACACTCAGTCCTGTTTGCACTATTCAACCTTGCTGCTGTGCGCCGTGGACTCGACACACTCGATGTGCCTCTCCATCAATCCGGTCCGTGTTGCCCCCTTGAAAACCCCACTTCTGAACTGCCAGGGCCTAAACTGGGTTACTAGGAGGAAGACACGGATATTGACCACCACGGCTGAGGTTTTATTCTATCCGACTCCTTTGCTACGTCGCTACAGCACCGCCTCTCCGCCTTCTCTCAGCCCACTGTGTTACTTCTTCGACCGCGACTCTACTCTAACTGTCTTCACTCACTGTAATGCCGTTTGTTATAACGGCTCCAGATTCAAACCCGCCGCTGTTGCTACGGTGGCTAAGCTATCTCTCTCAACCTATATAGCCCCTTATAACAATGCCACTCTACAGTCTTACATATTATAGTATTTAGAATGTTTATTATTAGGGGAAGTTGTAAGGGTTGCCTTCATGATTTCACTCTTATTAACCTCTTCGTCATTGATCATGTAATGCATCTTGCTTCTTATAGACTGCGTTTTTTGCTGCAGTTCTAGCGTGAGTTCAATACAGTAGTAATCGCTGAGGTTTTTTTCTTCCTCAGTAGGCACTGTCTAATCTTCTGTTTTATTGTATATTGTATCGTTGCATAATGTTCGGTCGACCGTTGACTGATATCCGGCTCTGTAAAAAGTCGGGTCTTTGTCATCGTTTTGAATACACAGGTCCAGGCTGGCAGCCCATTCTATCAAGGTTCTTCCTCTCTTGTTGGCCCGCCGCACTCCCCATGTCTCCGATGCCGCGTTGAAGTCTCCTGTAACGACTACGCTCTTTCCATTAGTGGCTTCATTTATTGATACTCCCATTTCACTAAGTAGGTCCTCGAGTTCGTCCAGGCTGCCGTTGGGGCTGCTGTAACAAGATTACAGCCTCCATCCTTCTAGCAATTTCACCCATACAAACCCGTGCCCGCTTCCGTGTTTTGTGATTTGCACGGAACCGGAATTTATACTTGCTGCACTCTTGGTTCGATCTGAAAACCATTCTTTTTTGTTAGTTGCCATCGCTTGGTTTGGTTCGCTCACTGCCACTAGCTTATACAGTCGGCTGCTAGACCTCACCCTGAACGATCGAGTGTGAACTTCGCTTTGTGGAAAAACGGTGAAAAGTGAGAATCCTGAGGTCCTAAACGGGTCTTGGGACCCGCGGCACTTGGTCAACCGCACTTAATGAGAAATCCAGCACACACCTTAAACACTTCACAGGTGCTGTGCAATGCATAATTGCGTGTCAACTCGGATATCAATCTCTAGCGCGAACTTAAAGCGGCTGACCGGGACATATACTTGCCTTTCTGCGGTGTCATTGTTTTCAATCGCTCGTATTTCAAGCGCTAATTTGCTTACAATCGGTGCTTCGCACTATCCAGCAGTTTTTGGAACATCAGCTGCTCTGCAAGACCAGCGTGTTTACATATAATCTTTCCGAATGCATATGTTGCTGAAACACATAAGCAACGCTTGTGAACATGCGGACGTGCAGGTCCGTACCCAGCGCACATATATAATTTGTACCATTACTGCACAGCTGCATATCTTTGTGTGTGCAGGCGTAGTCCTACGCGTGCATTCGCTTGCATGCTTGGCGTGACGTGCTAGTAGGGGGCCGTACGTGTCTATGCATTGTTCCTCGAAATCATGTGTAGTTGCGTGTGATCACATGTGCATATGATGTGTGTACACATATGCATACACATGCGCATGTTGTGCATACAAGAACCCATACGTATAAATAGCTCCTCAGTAAACAAATTAAAACAATATACATATATAAATAAATATATATATATATATATATATATATATATATATATATATATATATATATATATATATATATATATATATGTGATGCTTCTCTACATAATACATTATATTTTAGATTGTCACTAATGATGATCTAGCCAATGTGCCTAGCGGCCGTGTATGGTGTTCCTCCGTTTTGTTTAGTCCGGCCAGGTTCAGTAAATCCGAGACCCCGAGGCCCCCTTTTGAGGTAGATGAGAACGCTTGTTGCCGTGCGCTAGGTTGTAGATGTAAGTTCAGCAGGGACTCGAAGGTGGATAGTGTCAACTCGTTGAGCGTTGGCAAGGCATGATTAGTTAAGTCAGCCTCTCGAAAAAGGTGGATGAGTCTTGAGCACGAGGAGGAGGGCCTGGCTAATAATAGTTCCTGATGGGCTCCCATTAGAGGTAGACGAGCGGCGGCATCTTTTAGCTTTGATCTCCAGCTCTCCTTGATTGCTGCTGTAAGCCATTAAGGGCAAACTGGCATACCTAGCTTCCAGATCAGATTTGGCAAAAACAAAAATGAGGTGATGCTAAGGAATCTCCCTGTTGCAGCCCTGTGGCTGACTAAATAACTTGCTCAGACAGGCCCAGGTGGGAAGGATCCCGATTCGCCAGTCCGACTGGGTGCAATAGATAAGGGTCGCAACGACGTTCATCAAATGATCGCGTCTTATTCTCTTAAAAGCGTTTTTAAAATCGAGCATCACAGGAGGCCCCGGGGTTCGCGCGAGTCGAGAACGGCACGGGTTGCTTGAGTAGCTTCCCCGGTCCCAAGCGGCATCGCGAATCCCAATTGGTATGCCACCAGTGACGTCAGAAAAAAACGGGCGAATAGTCTCGCGCCAAGCATCAACGGTTGAAGGAAAGGGGGCAAGCGCCCTCAAAAAAGAATGTCTGCAACATTTGCCAACTCAAAAAGCAGGCTGGCAGCGAGGCCTTGGAGGAGTGGGGAAATACATTCAGTTAGGAACCGGGGTCTCATAAAGTCTAGCCCTGCGGCGGACCTCTTGGAGAAGCTTTTGACAGCCGCCTGAATGTCTTCCTTTGACATGCCAAAGGGCAGAGACTCTCTGGCCAGTGTCAGTCATTATAGGTGTTCGGGGGCTAATGAGCGTTTCTCTCGCAAAGCCTCTATACGGCCGGGTAAGTTTACTTGCCAGACAATAGGGTATCTGTTGATGCAGTAAGTCTGACGGTACCAGAAACATTTCTTTGGGAGAGTTTGGTAATGAATTGGCGCGTGGTATTGTTTCTGAATGGTTTGTAATCGAAACGCGATGATGAGAAGTGGCAATCACGTCTGACAGACGCATACTTCAGGAGAAATCGCAAAGATTTTACGCATGATGACTGAGAGGGATGAAGCATCATTGCGGGCGTGGGGCATTATAACGCAAATGTTTACGGGAGCAAAATTACAAAAGCCATACCATGACTCAACGTATTTATCAGATGAAACTGCTGAGCAAAGCTGCGACCACTTGCCTCCTGACCGATTCCTGATTCGCCTCATAGCAACTTGAATGTCCTCCAAAATTTGCGCCGGTTGCAAACGAGGGGCTCAGAAATGGTTGGAAAGGAGATGGAAGCCCCACCGGTGGGTGTTTGGCTGACACACGGCTCTAAAAGGGCCTTGACTTTGAACGATAAATCTGGGCTTACACCTGGCAGAATCTGAGACAGTCCGAGTCTGAGGTGCTTTTGGAGCCAGGCACAGCTTGAGTTGCTTAGCGTGTGCGCATGGGGGTGGCTGTTTTAATTCGGTGACAGCAGGCGACCACCTGTTCTTCCGCCTTTTCTGGTGGGGATTGATATAGAAACCGGGAGTAGCAGCTATCGGGTGATTGATATATTTCGCAAACGTCGCTAGCTTAAGAAGAATGGTTTAAAGCCTGCTGAGACGTCTTGTAAATGTATCTTGTATAATGCTAGCATAATTGATGATAAGCACATTGACTGTTTGCATTTACACATAAAATGTTTGATACGAATAATAACCCTTATAAATTAACGCATCCTATTTTTCATTCATACAATGTATTCTGTCTGTGTGAATTCACAATCGTTTTGACTAACGTTCATATTAAGAATTCTTGCTTTGGGCCGCTTTCCTTGCATTAGCGGCGACGGGCAATCAGAGCGTATGATCAGAGGAAATGCGCTCTTAAAGTTGCTGCTGAATTGATGTCATCAACACATGTTTGATTTTTGGCAGAGCATAGTAAGTAAGACGCACACGACGTAACAATAATGGCAGCTCTTTTAATGACTAATTCAGACATGTAGTAGCGTCGTGGTGTTACGTGAGTAGATGCTAGCATCCCAACTGCAGCATTAAGTCAAAACAAAAAACAGCTTCATTAAAGCCGAAAGGAAGCGCAGAAACATTACAGATCGTTGTAGCATTATAGAGTGCATAACTGTTTAGTTGTGTAATACGACGACTAATATTTAATTCAATTCGTTTTAAATATCACAGAATTGCATTTTATACATGTCATGCCATTTAATCCGTTGTTTTCTCGAGAAGCGAGGAAGAAGTCGTCAAACCATAACGTCTCAACCGATAATACAAAGATAGGTCTGCTTATATGTGCAGATCGTAGATCTTCCGGAAGAGAGATGCGGCTCGCCAAAATGCGACAGCATTTAGATCACCTTCGCCTAACTTCGATTGGACCGCCTCCGCAGCCTTTTCATTTTATATGCAATGTAAACGCGTTAAATCATGTAATTTACCAATCGCGTGCCTTTACCAAGAAACTGCTAAATATCATATTATAGAGCTAGGTTGAGGGACATGTGAGTGCTAAAGTCGAGAGCATCTCAAGGTCCCTGCAGGTACTCACTTGCAGTTTGACCATGTCATCAAGTAGGCATTTGGGGGCCCTATGGCACGAAAATATTAGAAAATAAAAGAAACATAGAAACTTATTGCACAACCTAATAGTACAGCATTTTCCCACTAAGAAAATAATTTCATTGGAGATAATTTAATGGCCTTATGTATAGTGTTTCTTCCGCTCTCGGGCCGCACTATAAATCATCATTTTTGTATTAAAGTATATGCTACAACAGTTTTTCGAGGGAACCGCTTGTGCTTAACTTCGATGAATCTTAGGTTCTTGTGTATAAAACATCAAATAGCAGATAAGGTGCCTTTAGTGAGAGGGGGTCGAGGGACAGTCTAAAGGTATGCTGACTCATGAATTTACTTTGACACAAAAAATCATGAATCCAGATATCTTGTCAGCCATGTCAGGATTTTGTTTGTCGAGACTTACGCAGTCCTGTTTCGTGGTGAAATGGAAATAAATTCAGTGGAATTCCCCCTTCCTGCTATAACTAGGTCCCCCAGTCATGCGTCGTCTAAAGTGAACGGTATTGCACAATCCATATATAATATCTAGAAAATTTGTTTTAGCGGCTCTACGATAAACAAGAGGACCTGTCTTCATGCCTCTTGCTTATTGCCTGAAACGGGTCTTTTTCTACAACAGATGTGCAGAAATTATATTCTACGCTTTCATTGAAGTGACTTGATTTGGAAACAATGTGATAGCCTGAATAACTAGATAAGATGAGCTGCGCTTGGATGGCCAGATGGGATGAGCTGACGGCTAATTCTCGTTTAGACGCCCGAAGATTCTGTTTCACAGAGTCTCATAGGCGGCCTTCCGCGAGCGTAATAGGCCTTTTAAACGGGGTTCATCTAGACGGTTTGAGTTGCCGGAAAGGAACTTGACGAATCAAGTATAGCACAAAGTCTTTGAAATACTTGTCGAATTCACGCTGCTGAATGAACTACAATTCTCTGTCAATGAAAAACACAATGTCAAACAAAACTATTTAAGTACTTTACACGCAATTAATAATAATAATAATATAATAATAATAATAATAATAATAATAATAATAATAATAATAATAATAAGCGGCGGAAGCAACTATGACTCCCTTTCCGGCGTTGGACCGCTGACGCGCGAGTGACGCGTGCTGCTGGGACCTTCACGCGCCAATAGAAAGTTGGTCAGACTATATAAACTCTCAAAAGTAACTTCCCGAGGTCACTTTTGTTGGCGCGGGAGACAAGGCATACTGAGTGGCAACGAATTCATATCATCATTTTTTCGTGGCTCATTCGAGGGCTGTTAAGGCTACATTAAACGTACGGTGGAAGTGTGCTGCACACGAAACCCAGGTCGGTCGGTTAACGCCCCGGGCTTTAGCAACCCGGTGGTACCGACTGGGACGCCTGCTGCCTTAGCTTAATAGGCACAACGAGAGCGAGTTAGCCTCATGAACGCAGACCTCCCGGCGAGAAGTCCATCTGGCTCCGCTGCTGCCTTTCGCAGCGGTGGGGGAACTCCTGCTCCGGAGTGGTTGATTCTCCCTTCGGGGGGACTAGCGTATATTCTTAGGTGTAACGCGGAATTGCGAGCTTATCGCGTCTAATTGTCGGGTAGGAGTAGTGTGGTACCTCCATTCCGAACCTCAATAGGGGGAGGGTGGGGGAGCCGCTAGCCGGGCAGTTGCCCGAAGAGCGCCGGTAGATTGTCCAGGCATGCTGAACTAAACAGTGTGATTATAAGGTCCCTTAGGAAAGCCGGTACACTACACTTGAACCAAGAGGTTTAGTGTCCGCTGGCGAAGAAAGACCTGATGGGGTGACCATTGCATTATGGTCACATGGGAAGTCCCTAGCTTAGGATGCAACGGGTTCGTGCACAACCGCGGCTTCCTATTTACACCACAGCTCAGTTGAGCCGGGGTCGGTAGCAAAGCACGCCGACGCCAGAAAACGGGTTAAATTCGCTGGACTGGAAACAAGATTAATTTTTGTGCCTATTGTCATGAAGACACTAGGACCAATCAGCAAGGGAACCGAAGCATTTCTCAAAGGTGTAAGTCAGCGAATTTAGGAGGTCACAAACGACCGATGAGAGGGTCAATTCTTGAGGCAAGCGTTGTCTTTGGCCTTTTGCAGAGGGAACGCGGCATCTATTTTAGGCGTCATGGAGTGAAGTAATCATTTAAAGAATTTGCAATAATACGTTCAGTCCTCACAACTGTAACATTGTTTAACATGTAAATAATAATAATAATAATAATAATAATAATAATAATAATAATAATAATAACAATAATAATAATAATAATAATAATAATAATAATAATAATAATAATAATAATAATAATAATAATAATAATAATTATTATTATTATTATTATTATTATTATTATTATAATCGGGCATCCCCGACCTTCTAATACACCGAAGGCCTTGCTGCTTACGACGAGATTACTATGGTTATTCTAGATGAGGTATTGAATATTAGTTTAGAATTAAGCTTATGGACAAGTGCAAGCCTCTTAGTAGTTTTCTGAGGTATTGGTATGAGAAGGGCTACGGGCCTCGCCTCAATGTGCTATGCTGCATTATTGAATCAATTTGGCTCTCTAGCGGAATCACTTCTTAATGAAGATGCAAAATAGAGCCATTCCGCTAAAATCACACAGAGCGAGCCATCGAACGTAACCGTTTCATGCACGGCGCCCTTGCCGTATCTACACAGTTGAATCTGGATGGGTTTCAGAATGCGCAAACTTTGATAATCGAAAGTACATATACATTGGAGACACTCGGCCTCATTAGCACAGGTACAGAGAGCATTTTAAAGGATGCTGAAAAACGTAATAAAAGACGTTACGGGCGATCGACTCAAAGCCATGCTTTTGAGACAGGGAATGGATTTGCCCGTTTGTAGGGGGAATGTGGCTTCTATCATAGGAGTTATGAATTGACAGGAAGCGACAGAGCATTATGAACCTGGCTTAAACGCTCATAATAATAATAATAATAATAATAATAATAATAATAATAATAATAATAATAATAATAATAATAATAATAATAATAATAATAATATATGTATATATTTTTTTGGAAACAGGGTTTTATTATGATCACTATGTACATGTATCACAACACTAATATATTAATTATATAACGTCATTGTTATTGTTCGAGTGTCGCTGACCACTCAACTCTCAATAATAATAATAATAATAATAATAATAATAATAATAATAATAATAATAATAATAATAGTGAGAAGAGCCTTAGAAGGGCAGAGAAACCATCTACGCCCGAACCAGTAGGTCCTAATGGCAGCAGTGAGTTGCAACCTGACGGGGTCACCATACCGCTGTGGTCGCACGGAAAATGCCTTGTATGGGATGTTACGGTTTCATGCACGGCGGCGTTATCATATTTACGCCACAGCGCAGTCGAATCGGGATGGGTAGCAGAACGTGCGGATTCTGAAAAACGGAGGAAGTATCTAGAACTATCTAGAAGCTACCACTTTGCACCTATTACATTAGAGACACTCGGCCCCATCAGCACAGGTACAGCAAAACTCCTGCAAGACATCCTCATCATGCAAGGCAGGAAAACGAATCGAAGACGTTACGGGCGATCGACGCGAGGCCATGTTTGTGAGACAGATGATGTCTTTGGCCGTGTGTGGAGGGAACGTGGCTTCCATTATAGGCGCCATGAACTGACAGAAAGCGAACAGAGCAGGATAAACATGATTTAAACGTTCATACCTCACAATTGTATTAACTAAATAATAATAATAATAATAATAATAATAATAATAATAATAATAATAATAATAATAATAATAATAATGTAATATAAATACTTCTTACTAGCCTTTGATGGCTTTGAGGAGCTGCGCAATAAACCTTTGTGCAAATGTAAACTATTTATGAGAAGAATAACACCTATCTATCTAGCTAGTTACACATACGAAAATAATAGGAAGGCGGCACCATTAATAAGCCTTGATGTATGCCAGTGTGTGTACTACAAAAGACCTTTACTTTGAGGTCGGATCGGATCAGAGGTTCGACAACCGTAACACCTCGAGCCATTTGGGAATGTGTGACGAGTAGCACCTTGAGTATTCTCTTATCCCCTCTGCACTGGCAGTCGAACAAACTCTTCTCGGCTGTGCGACCAATTGTTAGAGTCCATAAAAATTACAAAAATCACTCAATTGTGTGTCCTTGCAACACCCACGAGTAAAGTCACCGGCGCAAAAAACTGAAAATTCGATATCAATAACGTCTCGTCTTTGCAGCTTCTCGCCGATGTTGTCTCTTTTACAAGCCTGATTGAGTGTAATCATACAGAAAAGTTCACCCAAGTTTTAGAACTAGTAAATTGGCATGCAGTAGGAACCTGGCATAACCTAGTATAATTGATAAGCGGGCAGAATCGGAGCTCCCACGACGTCTTATGCAGCTAGCCATACGTTCGAATGTCTAATATGTCAAAAAGACGTTTACCTCAAAGGGCTTATTGAGACACAGAAATGCTATGCATCCAGGATCGAAACCCGACAGGCAGCCTGCAACAGCACCCGCACCTCTGCAACTTGACACAGATGAAACCTTACATTCGGTTTGTTCTTCAACATGTAAAGATGATACGCATTATACCCGAAATAGCAAGAAGGATTGTGCTGGCTTATCTTCTAAAATGACTCGGAATCGTTGGCAGACATCATATGCAAGCCCTTCTGCGCGAGGCAAAAGGAAGGCCTAGGCACTCCAGACGGTGTCTCGGTCGCAGGTCCCGCGGTGTCATCAATGTCTTGTGCCTGGCAAAGCGCGCCAAGGATATTGGATTCCCCAGCTGTCGAATGATTGGCCAGCTGTTGAACGATGTAAGGAATGTCTCTTAGCACACTGAAATGGCCCCTCCTGAACACCCGATTTTGCAGGCAAGCTGGACCGCACCACTGGAGAATATACGTCTAGCCTATTTTATTGATTCAGCGAAAGACGAGGTGGACAAAGCACGCCTTCGAGCAGTTTCAACTAGTCACCACTAGTTGTGCATGACCCTGGTGCATGGCTTAATACTCTACCAAGTGCTTCCATTGTAGCTTTATTAGAGGCCTTTGTCGCTAGGATATTCGTGGGTATTCGCCTTAAGATCCCACTAGTCGGGAAACATGAGTGCACCTGTGTCGAGAAGGCCTCGCCATTAGATCGTCATGGCTTATCCTGCATCCGCAGCTTAGGCCGTAGACACGCTGCTCTGAATGAAACCCTGAGCTTGTGCTCTAAGGTCTTCTGACCGCCCTTGTGTTCTCGAACTTGCAGGCCTGTACACGAACGACTTCTGTCGAGCTGACAAAATTACCCTAACTTTGAGTGTAGCAGGAGGGACGCTACCGTGACTGACTCTCTAGCTCTTTCAATCGTCAATTACGGCGCTACCCAGACTAGTTATGCTGTTTCGCTGACGGATAATCTGCATAAATTTCTGTGGTTATAACCAAATCATAAAACCAAATGTTCTAAGCTTGTGAAAACGTTACGAACTGCTTAACATAAATTGAAGTAGTATCCCGAAATTCTCTGGTATCGTGCATTTCGTGGCGCGCGTGAAGAGACCGGTGTGTTTGAAAGTGTTCGTGATATCGAACTCAACAATCGCCGATTTACTATCAGGGGGATAGCTGAGGAGATGGAGGCATCTCATGGATCATTTGAAACAGTCTTGACTGACATTTTATGTGTCAGATGATTGATAGCGAAGTCCTTTAAACAATGTTGAATTACAAGCAAATTAACTCCAGTCTGTAAACGTCCAAATTAAACGTTCAGGTAAAAGCAGAAGACCCTGGATTGACAACGAGAGTCTTACAGGAAACGAGTCATGCATACATAGTTACGATATTGAGGCTAAAGCCCAATCCTCCCAGTGTGTTTCCATAGATAGAGTCGATCGAAGAAATTCAGACCAGAAGATTCAACACAAAGTTTCTTCTGACCGACTTTTTGGATCACAAGGAAATCATCTTCCACGAATTTTTGACACCTACTTCTACGGTCAATAAGGAATTTTAAGAAAATTGCGCGAGAAAGGCCGGCGCAAGAGGCCTTAACTTTGGATCAACGACTCTTGGTTCCTCCATCACGTCAACACACCGGCACTCAGATCGTTTCTGATCTCGGATTATTTGATGAAAAATTCGACTTCTGTACCTCCTTAGCCTCAGTTTTTGCCGAACTTGGTTCATTGCGACTTTTCCTGTTCCCATGGATAAAAACTAATTTAAGGAGTGAGAAATAAGGTGGCACAAGTGTATTGCAGCGGGCGGGAGTTAATTAAAAAGAAACAAAAACATTCTGAAAAACTAAATAAATATTTTTTTCTAAAAAAATGTTTCAGAAATGTTTGATACCGTCCTCATATTTACTTGCACATTTACAATATACTTCAAACACGCCATTTTATTCTAAAAATTAAATGGATTATTTTATTCTCAGCATCCGCAAAATAAGAATAGAGCATGAATGTTGACTCAGTTCGAGCCACTTCACGTGAGTTCACAAGTTGCCAATGTAATTTTTGGAAAGCTCTCCCAATCTAAGAAAAATAAATTACCAACTGAACAAACCATGTTAACCGCCAGTCTTGTTTCGTATGCTCAATTGCTCCTTAATATAACTATTCAACTAGTTACTGGTTGCTCTTGAAATCAAATAGTGGTACCTTGCCTTCGTGTACCAATGTGCAAGAACGTTTTTATGTAATGGGTACACAATGTCATAAATCATCGTTTGATATTTAACTAGATTGAGATAATTATTTCATAATTATCTTTGTTGAAAAGTGGGCCGGGCGGCGGAAGATAACGGTGCACTGTTTCACAGCGCCATTGAAGAAATATTTACGAGAACAGTCGTAGGTGCGATTCTGATTATACATTTATATACAAAACAAATAGAAGGGAACCCGCGCTGCATACAACACATTATATATATATATATATATATATATATATATATATATATATATATATATATATAGATATATATATATATATATATATATATATATATATATATATATATATATATATTCTTAATTTATTGAGCCCCAACTGTCGGTGGATATATATATATATATATATACAACACGGGCGATAGCCTTTTCCGCAAAATTACCTAAATAGTTATAATTGTTTGAATTTATGTAATAATGGAAATTTCAAGCTCAATGAAGACTTTCTTAACTTAAATAAATTTGCCGTCCGGAAAAGACGGTCCCATAAAAAATATGTATCCACCGACAGTTGAGGCTTAATAAATTCAGAATTTGTTCATTCCAAAAAAATCACATTTATGTATGCAGTAGACAGTATTGTTCACAAATCGTACGCAAAGCTCAAAAATACAGTCGCTCAATGTAGGACAATTTTGAAGACGAGAAGATTTCTTAGTGCTTGCATAACGCACACGTGTAAAGAAAAGGTCTTACATAACATTTTATCTTCGACGAAATCAATTGTTTGACTTTCATGTGCGGTCGTTTCGCAGGAAGGTCCAAGCTGTTCTCATCTTCTATTACAAAAACGTACTCTACCATTTCAACCAACATAAATGCTTAGGCTATTACTATTGCTCAATTAGTGCAATTGTGTGGTACGAACGTCTTCTTAATCTTCATTGTTTACTAGCTCATTCTATGGCGGCTATCGTAGAAGCCACCTCCACCCACAGTTAGCCAAATACAGCATATCTGTCTTAAAATCCGTGGTTAGCGTGGATATTCTCCTGATCTTTGATAACCTTTTTAATGTGTTTAGCTCAATCTTTGAAGAACAAGTCGGTTTCGTTACTGTTGGTCTTCAATGTAATTGGTACGAAAATGCATCTCCTAGCCAGTTCAGAAGGTTTGCTCATTTTGCTACTAACTATATAACTAACTACATTACGTTCAAAAACTTCTATTATTGCGTGGCGTTCGCCTTTCGACGCTATCAGTTCCAACCGATGCCAACGTTTGGCTGTGGTTTCTTTGAGTGTGGACAGCAAAACAGATTTCCTGGCCCGCTGAAATTGCAATTACCTACGACGTATTGTCGTTGTTCATACGCCCACCTGCGAACGTAGGTAACCGACCGACCGTGGTAAAAGGTTGGCGAAGATTTATTATTGTAGCGTTCTGATTTGAATTTTGGCGCGGTTTGCCGATGTCTCACCCTCGCCCAGACGTCGAAACGCCCGGCACAGCTTTTCCTCGCGCTATCTCTCTCTCTCTCTCTCGCTCGCTCTGTCTGCGGACGAGATATCGACTTGCGGACAGATGACGAGCGGCTCCGACGTCCTTTGTCGAACAGTGTCGTTCGACCGTGCGGGATGGAAAGCTCGTGCATCTAGGCTCTACGTAAGATCTGTTAGTGGCCTGCTGCTCGCAGCGATTCATTTTGTGCTCCCGATTGTAACCGAGTACATCTGGGGTGGGCCGGCGCGCAATCTTGTTTCGTTTCGCAATCACCGGTCGGCGAGCCAGAGTTGAGGTCGAAACCAAAGCCTGTCGTCGTCGACGCCGCCGCCGCTGCCGCAGTAGAAATTCACCTCATTTCGGAAAATTCGAAATTTATCTCAGCCCCGTTCTCGTCGAGGTGCGACATTTGATTATCCTCGCGGCGGCCCTATCGTCGGCATCGTCATTACACCGTCACAAGCAGCCGTGAAATCAATGTCCTGTAGTGTGAGAGGCAGCAGCGTGAATCAGTGTGAGAATTAATTTATTGCTCGCTTCGTATTCGTAACAACGCGAACCCAGTCAGCTCAGGATAATCACTCGCCGCCACCGTCATCGTCGTCATCATTGTCGTCATCACTACTATTAAGACTTCACTGACGTACTTCGATCTCGGTATTTGATCTCTCTCGCTCCTGCTCCGGTAGTGCCACTACTCAAGCTAGTGAGTGTGACTGAGTGTGCCCGATCTCGATCTCTCACGAACAGTGCGCGGCAGCCCGGCGGCGTTGGTGGTGGACTGAAGGCGTATCGAAGTCGAAGTCGCTACACTCGTCATGAAGATCTGGACAGCTGAGCACACGTTCAAGTAAGTTGTTACTCAGATCGGGCGCAACACAATAGTGCGAATCGAAGGTTGGAGGTTGAAACGACGTCGTTTAGCACGTTTGTTGTCAATTTGTTGAATTCAAGCTCGAAAATTCGACAATATCTGGTGCAAACTAATTGCACACACACACACAGAGATAGACATTGCCGTGATGATAGCTTAGTCTGGTCTGGCCGCCTACGTCGTACACGATAGAGTTCCTTCGTCCGACAAATGAACCCATACACAAATGCTCTGACGGTGTGCAGTATTACACTAGCAGGCTTTTCGTTATAGCGGTCGTACTGACACAAATACTGTTGGAGAAACCCTAGCTGTGTCAACATGTTTGGCTCTCGGTGCTTTATTGAAGAGAGGTCGCGCGGCAATTCTAAGACCGTAGGCAACGGAAGATGGTGTAGATTATTTAAAAGCAACCTTCTTAAAAAGGATAGAAATCTAGCCTTTTGTGTTTTCCAAACATTCATTCATTCCTCATCTGAAGAAGTGAAAAAACCTGAACGCCAGCCCGCCAAACGTTATCACATGGAGATTTTGATTTAAATCCTTCGAGCCTACTTTTCGCGCCCCACCTCCTACTGTTGCTGCTACAATTGGAGCCAAAAGTGAATCACAATAGACACTGTTCTGTACCAGTTCCGCGGGAGCGAAGGGAGTTGTAAAATCGGGTCTTTAGAGGCGATATCACTTGATGAGGAGATCATCGAGTTTGCTCTAACTCCGCCTGCTAAACTGCCGACTTACGTCATGTTGCGGCTGTGGTGGCGGCGGCAATCACGGCGGCGCGGTGCTCTCAGTAATCTAATCAGCTCATTATTGGCAATCGTCGTGGTGACAGCGCGTTCTTGACCGTCTATCGTTTGTCTGCAGCTGAGTTTGCACTGTTACCGTAGCTAGACTATTCCGATTATATTGTGCTGATGACACGGCGATGTTTTATCATCGCGTCGTTTCGCCTACCTCGCTGCTGAGCACCGGATTAATCTTGCTGTTTAAGCCAGCACCTGTCGGTACCGAGTCTATCTCTCTGCTAGCCTTGGTGAATACTTGAATCGATATGCCTTTCGGAGGATATAGCCCAAATCAGTATATATATATATATATATATATATATTTGCGAGCACTGCCGAGTGTGCAAACGTATTGTAAATGATTAATAAATCATCACAATATTTTCTATATATATATATATATATATATATATATTTATATATCACTTAACTTCGATTTGAATTATAGGAGACCGTTTTTCCCGCCCCAATCCCTACTGTTGCTGCTACAATTGGAGCCTGTGTGTAATCAACATGTGTGCTGATTACACAAATACGAATTAAATAATAATTGACGCTTTTATATATATATATATATATATATATATATATATATATATATATTCTGTAGTTAAGCTAACTTAACTACAAAAAGTATATATATATATATATATATATATTTGATAAGTGTAGATGGCGATATATTCGTGTAAGTGGAGCGTAAGAAAGGGAGAGACGACGCGTGTCTGTCGCTGGGGGCTAATGCAACAGTCGCTTGCAATGCGATGCCCTCACATCCAGCTGCCTGTGCTTCCTGGAATTTTCCCTCGGTGACGTCACTGTTTTGGCTTCACTCAGCGCGTGTGCTGTTATGGTGGCCGCTGTTTCCTTTTCGGCCGCGCTTCCCCTCTCTCCATCCAGCGTGCGTTGTCCGCTGAGAACAACTGCTAGTTTGCGGGTGAGAGAAGAGATTGGAGTCGAGAACAAAGGGCCAGGGAAGGGTACGCGCCAGTACGCGAGAAAGGGCAATGGTCCATCCAAATGATCCTTCGAATCGCGCGCTATGGCTATCACGTCATATGCATGCTTCTGGAATTGTGTACATATATTCGTGTTTATTTATACAAGCATGTATATATATATATATATATATATATATGTAAACAGGGTGTTAATTCCCAGCTATTGTTTAGGAGTGACAGTACTAGTACAAGTGCAAATTACAAAGAACGGGCTGTTCGATGGATAAACTGAACAAAGCAGCTTGCTCGGAAGAAAATATAGTTTCGTTCACAAAAAAACATCCAAGACGACTAGCGACACGTTCTGGAAAATGCGCGTTTAATCGAGATCATCTTAGTATAAAATTGGTTATGATTATGGTTCGATTCGTGATCCGAATCTCGCAGTGCGTCACTCCTGTACACAGTGAATTGTACAATATTGTATGTCTCTCTCTCTCTCTCTCTCTCTCTCTCTCTCTTATATATATATATATATATATATATATATGTGTGTGTGTTTTAATAATCAACACCCAGGATGATGTAAATGTGTCTTTGTTACATCAAAGCGTTTCGAGCCAACCATCAATCTAGTGTTTCGCTAGTTCTGCTACGGGCCGAACCGCCGGGCATACCGCGGCGTGGTATCTATCGTATTTGCTTCAGCACTGTCTGCATCCATTCGGTGGTTCATAAAAGCCCTCCCTTCACGTTGCACAGAACGTGATGAAATCCGTGGGCTGCAACGGTCGTATATAGATGTCGATATATATATATATATATATATATATATATATATATATATATATATATATATCTCTGGTTATAGCGGCTGTTTAACCGCTATGTTGTAACCATGTTCTTTGATTGGTCAATGCTGGACATTTGGCGCCTTTTTAACATTTCTGGACATATGTTCTGGTCTACAAACAAAAAAAATCATTAGAGACATAATTGTTGCGATTAGTGCACCATAAGCTCAATAATAGTCAAGCACTGCGGACGTGAGATATATTAGCATTGTTTTTGTCTTGATTGGTATATGTCGCCATGCTTGCCAGTATTATACTGCTATGTGTGTGTGTGTGTGTGTGTTTTGGTGTAAATTACAAGGCGGATGCGGTACTTGCGGAAGTATTTGTGAAGTGGCCTTGATAGTCGCTCATGCCACTGTTGTTTTCGGGTAGTATATTGTCGTTCTCACACTCAACGGACTCTACTCCGTTCGAGAGTTATATTCCAGTCTTTATACTTTCCTTCTCCTCACGCTGTTTTTATTTGTTCTTAGAAGATATTCTTTTCGACGCCTAACGAATGTATTCCTGGCGAGCGTAATCATTGTATCTGTTAATTGCGTTGGCTAACTAGCCAATTATCAGTATTTATAGATTCATAATTATTAGTAATTATAGATTATAATTAATTATGCTATTAAAACGGTTATGTATGTTTTTCTCTGCCTGGTATTAGTTTGATACGATCATGGCGAGAAAATGCTGTGTTTTTTTAATTGAAACCCGTACATTCAATAGATTATATTCTGTTGTCTACGGTTAATAATATGTTCGATTTTGTCAAAGCCTATTTCCGGGTGTATTAATGTGGCGTATGCCAATTCGAGTAATAGTGTTCACTGGACAATTATGAAAATTATTTATTAAGCTTTACAAAGAATCTCTCAGTCATTGCTTCTAATTTCATATAACTGTTATATGCAGATAGTTGCGGCGTATATATATATATATATATATATATATATATATATACGAGTATATATATAACACACGAGGCTCGTGTCTATCTGATCTGTAATCCATGGTCCTGTGTGTTTGCAACGTGGATAGTAGACACTATATAACCCCCTGCCGACAAGCCGCTGTAGGTTACGGCAGTAGTGCTGTTGCATCTAATCGTTACATGTGTTTCACGTAACATCATACATTGGGTCCGGCGGCCAGGAGCAGCACAATTGCTACCCCCTTTGTAAGCAGACCAAGTGCAGCTGTTCATTGCACGCTGTCGCAGGTGAGCAGCTTCCCGGATTTGCTCAACTCAACCGGTTTTCCCACTTGTCATTCGCTTGTGTGGGCGTAGTACAAGCAACGGGAGCATTTCGAACAGAACGTCGTTGTGACTTCATGTTCCACGCATGACTCTCTGTGTCGAGCCGCCATGTAAGCCGGAGTGCCTCGCGAACGTTTGACAGCCGTTGCTTTGCATCCTGTTCCATGATGTCCCTTAGTTAGTGTCCTCTTCACTTCAATCGCTGTACCACCACCACCGCCCGCAAAGATTGGCGACCTTTGACGGGAAATAGCGGGAAACCTAGCCTACGCTAATAGCGGGAACCTAGCCTACGCTAATAGCGTCGTTTTTGCTTGCACAGGACGGAAGCGTGTAATGTTTGCAATTACACCTTTTCGAGTTTCGGTCCGTCAAGGGTCTGGCTGGGTGACGACTGTGGGTTGTCCTGTGTCGCTGGTGTGTCCTTGATATCGCCAGAAGAGCGACGAGTAATGTCGTCGTGTTTCATCTCTTCCTGCGCGTGTTTCAAGGCAGCCAGCAGGCAATAGCAGCAACAGGCGGTTGGCACCTCTTATCGCTGTGTGAGGCAATCGCTTGCGCGCCTGCTGATATCGTTCGACACTCTTTAAGCTTTGACCCCGTTGTTTGATGTTTGATCTCCAGTTGCTCTCTCGTTACGTCAAAGAAGAGCGGGTTGGGTTAGCCAGCCAGCGAATGGCTCGTAAACTTGCCTTGACTCTTTCCAGCTGGTGAAGTTAGAATTGTTTAATTCTAACGTAATGACACGCGCAATGGAACTGGGCGCGAACTTGTTTTGTCAACTGTTGATTGATTAGAATTTGTCTACGATATTGGCACTTTTTCAAAAGTAACGGCAAAGTCAGCAAGCGGAGCGACATGTTATGGCGATGATCATTATGATGCTTATCATAAGAGAGAGAGAGAGAGGGAGTTTAATCTAATCATCATAGTAATGACAATAACAAGTGTATTTGTCATTGTTAATACGACAATATTCGATCTTTACTGATGACGAGGAGCGATATACTGCGGCGGCAGAGTGACGTTACGTTTCGACCGGTCTGGCGTCAAAATGTGTGGCGCGTGAGTAATGCATAGGGCGACTACACTAACAGCGTCAATTCAAGTCGAGTCCACCGTTGTGTGCAAATTTCACACGCCCCCCTTCTCTTTGGCTTGTTCGATTAGCATTACATTACTTGTTTAGAAGTAGGGGTGAAATATCCTATATCTGTAGCTCTGATGTGGGTGGTCGGACATCACTTACAAAAGGCGCCATTGCGTGTGAACGAGTTGCTCGATGGAGACACCAGACATAACGTCGTTTTTGAAGGAAAATTCTGCTTTCTCTGACTCAGCATAGTCTTTCTGGCTAGAGGAAGGCAAATAGTTGGCACATTGAGAACTGTTCGCAAAAAAATGGGTACTGGCATATTCACTTCTTTAACTCTCATTCAATTACTTAATGGCCTGGTATTACGGTCAGCGTCCGCAAGAGCAACCACAAGAATGTACACTTCACAGGTGTAATTTTGGTACTATGTCGATGGTGGTTCGCTTGGTGGTGTGACTACGCCCCCCCATATCGGGCTCCCGTAGGGTACCGTGTTAACAGAGAATCAGCGGCGCACGTACATATTTATCTACCTTCGTCATTCATACATATATATATTTACTTTTGTCCTTCATACATACATATTTATATAGCTTCGTCATTTAGTTATATATGCATTTCTAACGCCGACTCCACTTGTCTACGGCAGAAAGGCGAGTTCCTTGCCCGTAGGTAATAAATTAATGATGGACGCAGCATTTTGCTGCCTCGAGTACCACGCCATCCGTTCACCGGTTGCCACACTCTGCTTCCTAGCTCCGCCAGAAAACTCCTCCGTCAATTTTTCCTAAATAAACGGTGACATTTTGCCCCTGGTCGCAATATTTAGCCAGCTTGCGGCCTTCGGCAAGACGCGCGGCTGCTGACACGATAAATTCGTATTTAAGACAGCGGCCTAAACTCAATGGAACTAGAGGCAGGCCATCCGGTTGCAGTTGGCTGTTTGATGGCAGGCCAACCAGCTTTTTAACTGTAGGTATGTGGGCTGACTTAATTGTCCGGTCGCTCGGATCCGAGTGCCTTGAGAACCTGCTGGCACTCTTTCTCTCAAGCAAGAGCATGCTCGCCCATGGAAGACACCGGTGGGTCTCATTTAGCACAATTATGAGCAAAGCAGACCGGAGACGATGTGGAGCGTAATGTTTCTAGTTTCTGTCTAGCATTGCTCTCAGCTGCCGTAACGAAATGGCCTGAAGCCACGTGCCGCTCGGCGAATCGATTGCGGGTCTCAGTCTCGCCTACTTCTTACTGCTATTCGCCTGGCTTATCGACTGTTCCTGGGTCGCCTTAACTACTTGCAAATTCCAAGTCGAATGCGAAATGCTTTCAGACACTTGACCGACCCACTTATCGAGAAGCGGGGTCAAGTACCTGAAAGGACTTGGAGGACTTGTTTATCTCGAAGCGCCAGCCTCGTTTTGGCGGACAGTGGAGGTGCCTCTGTGTCGGTGGCCAGTAGAACCCGTGCTGTAGAGAAAACATCGCCGATGCCGAGTTTTCCAGAACTACGCAACCCATGAAAGGGTTGTTGTGCGACGCACTCTTAGTCGAGTGGATAACGTTGAAGCATAGGAATTAGCTTCAGGTTTATTTCCCGCTCGGAATTCGTTACCGTTCTCGCGTAGTAGAAGCAATGCGAGACTTCGGTCGCGCTGTTTCTGAAACTGTATGCAGAATACTGCACTTGGGAGTTGCAGTAGTCTTTTATATGATTCTTTGCTGCTTGTTGGACAGACCTCAGGATTGCAAGCTCCAGAGACAGGTTGTGGCGAATATGCCTGAAGTAAACTGGAAATCATGTTGTGACATTATTGCAAGGCCGAAGTAATCTTCAGCGCGATGCCACACGAGGGACACACGTTAGGGACCTTAATGTCGTATCGGACGGCAGCAGAAAAGACCGTTTGGAAAAAGAAACTTATGGCTGGATGTCGTTCACGGGTGAGCCGATTTTCACCGTGGGAGCGGAGGTGTTTTCGTGAATGTGTAGTGAGACTCATCCCCTGAGCTGTTCCATTCGGTGGGGGCACGATCCCCAGGTAGACTCGTGAGACTCCTCACAGAGGTAGCACACGAAATCAACTTTGCAACTCGGCAGTCCACCACTTAATTTATCGCTTTTAGATCTAGAAGTTTGCGAATAGTTGTTTGCAATAAGGAGCAGCTTACATACTCAGTAAAAGATAATTTAAGGCAAAATATATATATGGATTAATCATTGATCGGCTATATGGAGTATGACATTGTCCGGCGACTCCTACACCGGGAGTCGCGGTTATGATCCTGGCGCGACATGGATTCCTTTGAAGAAATCATTCGTAATATTTGCAGATTTAGGGTTCAAAACTAGTCTAAATAAATAAGCAATTAAGTCAGTAAAATTGAGATAATATAATTATACGTGTATATGCATTCTTTTTTCAGCCATCCATGGGAGGTTGTTACGCAGGCTGCCTGGCGAAAGTACCCAAACCCACTGAATCCGTCGGTAGTGGCCATCGATATTGTGGATCGGGATGTTCGTGAAGGCCGACTTCATTCGCACAGACTCATCACAACTCGATGGGGTGTACCCACGTGGGCCCAGCCGGTAAGCATAGTTTAGATGTTGCTTTGTAACAACATCGTTGAGTCTACTTCGTTAGTGCCACTCTATAGTCTTCAGGGTTTCCTCATCTTCAACATGGAATATATCATGAAAGATGGTTTCAACTTCCCCACATTGCATATGGATAGCTGTCGATTTAATACAATGGCATTTTTATATATTTGCATGCCCGCAATGACAACTAGAAGTCTATGTGTGTGTGTGGGGGGGGCACTATAATAAGATGATAATAATAATAATAACAATAATAATAATAATAATAATAATATATATATGCGTTTTCACTGATGTGCTATCTTGGAAGGCAAAACAAAGTTTCAACTATTCGTTATAGCTTGAAAAATTTGAAGTACATATGGGAAATATATAAACAAGCAATGGCGTACATTTTCGAACCGTGATCGTATGTATATTGGCAGGTTTTAATCTAAGTGTATTCTGTATTTAATTTGCCATACCGTTTTAGGTGTTTGGACGTGACAAGTTAGCTTTCGCGAGCGAACATTCTGTCGTCGACCCTCAAAAGAAGGAGATGACCATGATGTCGAAAATGTAAGTTTCCGTGGGCAACTATATATACATTATCCATAGGTATTCTGGGTTCTATGTTCTCTATTCGTTAGGGAGGCTAGTTAGCACTCAAAGCTGTTGCTGTCATTCCATTGCACTGTTGTTCTCACCGGTCGGCGGTGTCATAGAGACAGTGGAAATACCAGCGCCCGCTGGCAACAGCAAACCTTTCTTCGAGTGGCGCTCTGTGTTCGGTCGTGACCCACCGGCGATAATGGACGTCCTTGACCCTCGCTGCGGTCGATCTTGTGTGTGGTCTTGTTTGCTGTGTGTGCTAAGATTGAAGGCCATCTGGTCAGATGCAGTTGGTAGGCATTTTCTATGGCCATATCTATAAACATCTGGCCGCCTGATACAGTACAGCCACATACTGTGAAGAGATACACACTCTGACCGGTAGGCAGACAGACCGGCTATAGCGTAATCGCGGCCGCGGGGTCGGCGTACTGGTTGTCTTTTTCTTCTCATTCTTCGCCAGAGTACAGCCCCTCTTCGTGGTGCTGTACTCTGGCAGTGCTATTTCTACCTGATGTCTATAGTACTGTAGATGACGCGTTTTTGCCATTATTATGTTGTTGCTGTTGCTGCTGCTCTTTCCCGTCCGTGGGCTTTTTTCTTTCATTCCTCAGATTATCAGTGAAGGATATGTACTGTCTCTCTCAATGTAATTCTTTCCGTCTTTCTTTATTTAGCTCGTTTGCAAAGTTCGTTTTCTCGTTTCGTTCACCATGCAGTCGTGCATATGCAAGTCGTACAAGATGTGCACGACATTGGCCGTAGTGTCAGTCGGTTTATTGGTCGGCTGCAATGTTGTGTGTCGTTCATGCTGGCGTGTGTTATCTATGCACCGTCGTACTTAAGTACGCGCATTGCTTTTCCGGCCGAGCCCGGTGGGCCCGGGTCTATCTGCATATTTGAATCTCCTCGTTTCTTCTAGATTACTCATCGCTGCCCGCCAAGTTGTTGTTTTTATGCTGTGGATAAACAAAGCAAGGCAACAGTACGGCGATAAATACCATTAACAACAACAACACAACACTGGGACGAAATTGCGGCGAGTAGAAAGTGCAAGCGGTTCTTGACTCCGGCAAATTCCGGCGGCTCCCGCGTGGACGCGTACTGACTAGCAGCAAAGCAGATTGCGCCCTGGCACCGTCACCAGCGCAATCGACACCGTCGCAATGCTAGCAGCTTCAGCTCATAGACATATGCAGTGTCTGCTTAGGGTTAGATTATAATAGACAGAACCGTAACACACCCTGTCGCCGGACCCGCAAGGTTCTCATTCGGCCAGCTCAGTAACAGTGGCGCCTAAGCAGCTAGCGCGCTCTATTCGAAAACTGAGACGCTGCCCTGCGTTGGATCGAATCCGGGTTTGGTAGACTTTGGTCTTTCTTCTTTTGATTGTAATTCGATTGAATGTGGTGGATTGTGCCTACAAATGTGCTCTTTCCGTTTTAACGAATCTCGAGGATGTGGTCACGGCCATACCGAGGGTGCTCGCACAGGGACAGAGGCTACGAAGTTTCAGGCGGGTGTAAAACCTTCTTCGATTCGCTCAGCGGCTGTGTGTGGTGTTCTAATTTGAGCTGTGTGCCCAGATGTACATTGAATCTGTGTAAAGAAGATTCGTCAGACCTCTCTTACGTGGTGGCAGGTCTAAGTTGGCCGTGCAAACAATCATCACTTCATCGCTTTTATTCCTCTGATTGGCACTCAACAAAATGGACGGACCTGTACTTAGTGGTTCTTGCCAGTGGCTTCTTGGGTGGCCAGTGATAGTTAGGCATTATTTTCTAGTGATCGTAACTTGTGAAACCTTTACTAGATTTGTTCTGGTTGTATTTTAATGGATAGATAAAGAACAGGTTATTATAGTTACTATCATGAGAAATATATATTTTTATATAGATGCATATTAAGTCTTGCAGACGTCGTTCGGAATTGTTATTCTAAATGATACATGTACACCCCGATATACGGAATACGCGTTGTTCAAATTGATACCCAAAGTACTTACCGTATTAGTTTTTGAATTATTTTACTTTGTGTCTTATCACTTGGTTTATGTGCTGTGCATTATTACTTATATACATTTGCATTATTATTTAGTTTGTGTATCTATTAACATATTGTATATAGCTTCTCTCAAATATCGTTGAAAGAAGGTTTCACGGCCCTAAAGTTGGCTCAATCATGGGTCATCAACTAACAACTATGGCCTTATTTTGTATGTGGCTTTGCTTGTTTTTCTATCTGTGATTGTCGTTTGCTGTTTTTAGCTTAACTTCAGCAAAGAATTGAATCTCGTTGAGCGTCTAACATATATGGAACACCCAACAATGCCCGGGTGTACCCTTATGCGGCAAGAAGCTGTCGTCACTATCCAGGGCGTCCCACTAAGCAGCCATCTCGAGAACTTCATTGCGGGCTCGATCTCTAGCAATGCCACAAAGGTGAGTTAAAGGCTAACGTTCTTACTTTAGCCGAGGCCGGTGGACTATACCTTGTAAGCGACCAAACCATATCGTGTTAAGTTACGTGCTAAGTAATAAACTGTGTATTTCGCTTTGACTCAATGCTGTAAAAGCTTAATGACTCAATCTCATGCTCAGCCCTGTAAAAATCGTATGAGTTATATTATTTTATTCGCACTCCTTCTTTATCATATTTATACCTTATCCTTAATGGAACTGAGGTGGTTGCATTTCGTGGTACATCCAATGAAATACGCCTTACTATTTAGGACAACAAACTTTAGATGAGTTTTTAGACATGTGGACCGCAAATTTGTATCCTTGCAAAAACTTTGTGTCACCCGATGGCAATTGTCAGTACTATCCGATAACTGAACTGATATGTCCGTTGGACCTTGTCGTTATTGGCAGGGCCGACAAGCAATGGAGATGGTTATCTCGAAAATAAAGGAAGAAATTGACGACCTAAAGAGCTCGGGGACGACATTGCTACTGGAGCAAAACACGTCGCATCTCGAGTCGAAGAGCTGGTCACGCTACGAGCCGAAGAACCCGCTCCACAGCCTCAAGATGGTTTTCCTGGTTTCGAGGATAGGTACTCGCCAGCATAGGGTCTTATATTGCAAGCTGATTCTGCCGTCATCGTCACAGTAATGATTTGTTCGATCATAGATTGGCCGCATGTACATCTTAAAGATGGCTGCATATGTATCGGCACCCAGGGGGGCTGGTGGCGGTAGGGTAGAGAGAAGAACCGCCAAAAGAAGAACCACTACCGCTTCTACTCTAACTTTGTTGCAGCCGGTTGATGAATGATGATGCATCATTTTAAAAGTAAACTCCTTAGGAACTAAAGCCAATGCGACGTACTGAATAGGAATCTTCAAATTTCGCTGCCAAGACGCCGGCAGTGGAGGCGGGATATACTAGGTGTAACCTAATATAATAGTCGGTTAGAACATCAACGCGAGAGCGACGCGGTGTTACGCACGTAACGTCAACCATGGTAACCAGCCAGCACTTCAATCGGCCGTCAAATATATATGGAGGGAAAGGAAAGGAGGCATGGTAAGGAAAGACAGAGAGGGGGATTACCTTCATATATATATATATATATATACCGACCAATGCTTGTGAGGGCTAGGAGGGACGTTCAAGAAGTGCTGGACAAGCCGCATCGCAAAAGATGAAGTTCGTGATATT
>QVRM01001759.1:0-61693 GCA_003439945.1 Dermanyssus gallinae | reverse complement strand
GGCCCTGCCGTCATGTTGGCGGGGCATCGCGAAGAAGAGCGTATGCTATAAGCTACTCTCTTGTCTGCTGACATGGAGACTGTGTTACTACCTGGAGGGCGTAGGAGCCATCCCGACCGAGCAGCATGATTCCGCAGAGATCGCTCGACAGAAACCGCCTGTACGATTCTGATGGAGGACGTTAAGAGGGCGTTAGCCATAGGGATGAACCCTCTGTATGCTGTCTTCGTCGATTTCAAGGCAGCATTTGATTCGGCGCCTAGAGACATGGTCTTACGCACGTTGGCAGAGGTTGGCGTGCCAGTTAAAGTGCTCAACCTTCTCGCGGCCATTCTGAAGGAGAACAGAATAACCATCGAGGATGGTATCGCCGAACTCGAACCTTTCGCCCAGACAACAGGCCTAGCTCAGGGTGACAACCTGAGCCCTCTCCTGTTCTCTATCCTACTGAAGGACCTGCCGCCCAAATAAAAGGCCCGAGAAATCTAGTCAAAGTTATCTTGTACGCGGACGACTTGGTCATATATGGTCCAAGCAGGTTTCAGGTACAGCAAGCCTTAGCCCGTCTTTACGTCGCTGTAAATGCTTTGGGTCTAACGGTAAACCAGAGAAGACAGAAGCAATGAAATTCAGGAGGGGCGGGCAGGATCAGTGGCACTGACACCTTGCGATACGCCAGTGTACCGCTCGCGTATGTAAACAGGTTTCCATACCAAGGGCTACTGTTTTCTTATAACGGACGCAGCTTCACCGCACACATTGCCGAGAGGTGCAGGAAGGCAGTGACTGCTGTATGGGCAATAAAATCGCCGCAGCTGTTGTCACTCGAAACCGCCTTGAGACTGTTCGATCTCAAATAGCCCCAATCGCGTCGTATGGGATACGTGTCATTTGGGAGGACTCACGGCGCAGAACCTCGAACAGCTTAACCGTGTTAAGGCCTCCTTTCTCAAGAGGGCTCTGGGATTACACATCTCGACCCGGAACCCGCCTAGTATATCTCCTAGCAGACACACCGCTGTTCACTGAAGATCTGCGGCACCGCTTTGATCTGTCGGCGACAACGGCTTTCAAGGACAACCTCTAGTGTTGGGAGATAAAGTTCGCGGATATCGATGATAAATTCTTCGAAACTGGAGCTATGACACGGAACGAATGGAGAGGAGCGTATCGTTACAACCGTTATTTCTTCCATTTCCCGCCAGTCGCTTACGGTTATCTTTTCGCAAGGCATTGATTTCTTTCTTTGGGTCTCTTTTATTTCTCAGCTTGCAATTGCAATTCAAGAGCCTTTCATTTATTACCTTCGACTCCTGTTTTTTAGCCTTATTCATTTCCAGGAGTCAGGAATATTGTCTAGCTAAATCAATCGTTCTATACTTGAAACATATTCTACAGCTCAGCCGTTGTTCCGAATTTAAAACGAAGCTTATGTTTAAACCATGGGTCGTACAAAGGATCTCTCGGATAACGAACAGACAAGAAGAGGCATATGCTGAGCCCGATCCAACAGTAACTGCTATAGTAACTAGATTAGGACGACATAAGAGCACCATCAGCAGGTTCTTACACCCTGAAGTGAACCAAAGATGCAGATATTTAACAGTGGGCGTACGCCAGTTTGACTATTCAAAATCAGCGTAGGACTATATAGTTGGCTACTCATGACCAAATGTCTTCTTCCAGGATCAGGACCATTTTGGGACTGCCAGTGCACCACAGTACACTGGCAGTCCCAAAACACACCGAATGTTAAGTTCTGACAAAAAACGTGCGATATGCGAAAAGGAAGCTTATGCCGCGACTGTAACCGAAGCACATTGTCGAACTTTGGATAAAAAGTGGAAAACATCGTCTTCTCGGGTGAAAAGAAATTTAATTTCAATGGCCCTGACGGCTGTCAGTACGATTGGAAGAAGGAGTGCCACTTTTGACTGGCCGGCATTGAGTCTAGACCTGGATCCTATCGAAAATATTTAGGGGCAATGTAATCATTTGTCGGACCTCAAAGAAGCTGTCCAGCAAACATGGACTGATACCACTTTCGTACTTACAACAGCTCATTAATTTTATGAAAGACCCAGTTTACGATTTGATTTAGAAGAAGGGACGAAAAGCCCATTTCTAGAATATAATATACAGTCCAGCTAAGAATCGAATACTCCGTAAGGCGTTATTGTTGCTATTATTTTGCAACACTGTTTTTTCACACCTTTTTATTTTTTGTATGAACCGATTGTGAGATTGCAACAAAATTGACATTATACTAAAGGCTCGCCATGCACATCATGCCCTTAAATATTCAGCCATTCAAATAAATCAAGCCGAAATTATCACCAAAAAACATGAGTTGCTAATTTTTTGCAACGCACTTCATCTATGCATACGTATAGTTGTGCTGTCTCATGTCTGTTGTAGCATGTAAATAGATATCTACACATACATGTTTGGGTGTGTGTGTGGGCGTTCATGTGGAAACTCGTGGAGGTGGTTACACGTTGTTTGTGTTTGAATTCTAAGTGACGATGTTGTTGTGCACATTGAGTTGTTTTTGAGTGTCATACATTTTATATTATTAGAATGCTGTTTTTTTCAATTAATTTGGACAGTTACTTCTGGCTGAGTGACGTAATGTGTTCTCGTCATTATTTTTTTATTTGTCCAATAGTCTCATTTGTTCGTCGTCGTACGATATCAAGGCAACTGTTTAATAGTTTAATAAAATGACTGCCAGTCCGTCTTTTTATAATTTCCGTTTTTATGTCTTCTAAATTGAGAGTGCCATACTGGCGTGCTCTTGTGATATGTTGGTGTCTTGATCTTTGTCTCTCTTGTATCTTACGCGCAACATGTGCCTCTTTCAGGACAAAATAAAGAAGACTGATTCTGCATGGTGATGTCAAAAAGGCAAAGCCTTTAAACTGTCTAGAAGTGTCGCTGCATTAACACTGTGGTCAGCATCGCAGACCAATCCTATGGCTTTCGTTTGCAGGACGATGAAAAGCTGTATTGTCGCCAGATAGTAACCATCGTAAAGTGTAGACCCACAGTAGTAATTTTACACAAGTGCACAATATATCTTGAGCTCTAGTGTTGCTGTTGCTGAGTTCTTAAATGGCTTAATATCGCTATGCTTCTCCTCATTTTCTTTGCAACATAATTGACGTGCGAGTGCTAAGATAGGTTTCTCGAAACGATCGTTTCCAGATTTTGATCGTATTTTTTTGTTTGGTAAGAGGCAGTAACAATGCCTAGAGCTAGTAATATCGATGGTTGTGTACTTGTATAAAATCCATATATGCTGTAGCCAGACGGCTTTAAAGTTCAAACTGTATGAACTTTGCTGTGATTTCTTACAACCCCTTTTCGCTCCATCCACGTATCAACGCTACTTAAGCTTCGGTCTATGTATATGAGTGTTGTATATAGATAAGCGCGGTGTCATTCGCGTACATATATTTAATAGAGCAGTCTTTTATTTGAAAGAATTAGTTGCAATATAAGATGCACACAAGAGGACCCATCACACCTCCTTGAGGGCGGCGATAGGTAATACCATGCATTAATATTAATCTTAAGTAATAAGCGGCAATGTGAAATGATGTCGAAAGCCTTAGAGGAATCTAGAAGCACACCCACCAGTCTGTGACAGAGCCATATCTAAGCTTCTTTTCTAAGCTTCGCCTGCTTAACACTGTGAGTAGCCTATCCCGAGTATAAGGATCCCGAAAGGAATTATAGGGTCCAGCTATGCTTTCTCTGACTACCCAATCTTCAAATTTTACATGCAAGCTAGCCCTTTTGATGAGTCGCATCTGTGTAGCTCTGCAATCGCGTGTACACAGCACACCAATGCATTGCGCATGAAACGGGTCAATATGAATCTATAAAATAATATAATATAAAATAATCATCTTTCACTTTATATGGCACGAACTGCAATGTAATTAACATTTCTGCACTAATACCTGTTGTGCGGCTTCTTTATGAACTGATGCATGTTTTTGCAGAAATCTATAGAATTCATTAAAGCTTCTTAAGTGTTGTTACTCTGCTAATACAGGCGTAATTTTGCCTTAACTCTGCGCGCAAGGGCTCAGACAGAAAACAGACTAATGATATGCAATGTTACACTCCGGTGCTTTAAGATGTATCCCCGAGTTTAAACAAACGTTAAATAAGAACTTTATGGCATTACCCATGTAACACGCCTGTAGAACAACTTAAGAAATGTGCAATACAATGGAGAATAAACAAGGATGAAATATATAAATGTAAGTATATATTTAATTTATGTATTTATGTAAGTTTTGCACCCGTGGTCCTTCGTCTCCCCCGCGCCCGCAACGACGCTTCATCCCTCTCAGTCATAATACGCAACAATCTTCGCGATTTCTCCCGAGATATGCGTCTGTCAGACGTGATTGCCACCTCTCATGCTCGCGTTTCGACTCCCAAACCATTCAGGAATGATACGGTGCGCCAGTCCATTATTAAACTCTCCAAAGGAGATGTTTCTGGCGCCGCCAGACTTATCGTTTTCACAGATATGATAACGCCCGGCATTGACCGTATAGAGGATTTGCGAGAGCAACACCCATTAGCTCCCGAAGACCTAGAATGGCCAACACTGACCAGAACCCCTATGCCCTATGTCACATCAAAGGAAGATATTCAGGTGGCTATTAAAAGCTTCTCTAAGAGCTCCGCCGCAGGGCTAGACTTTATGAGACCGCGGTTATTAATGGATCTTCTTTCCCCGTCCCTCAACGACGTCGCCGCTAGCTTGCTCTCCGCATTGGCAAAGGTTGTAGACATTCTTCTTTGGGGCAACCCCCCTTCTTGCCTTCAACCGTTGACATTCGGCGCAAGACTATTTTCCCTTAAGAAAAAGAACGGATCGGTACGTCCGATTGCTTGTTCGTCTACGCTATGCACGCTCGCCGCGAAAATCGGATGTAACCACAACAAAGCCGTTGTCTCTAACGCAACTGGTGCATGGTTGGGATTTACGACGCCGGGTGGGACCGAGGTAGCCATTCATGCAACCCGTGCTTTCCTCGATTCGCGCAAACCTCCAGGTGTTCTTGTGAAGCATGATTTTAAAAACGCTTTTAACGGTATGATCCGCGATCATCTAATGAAGGTCGTTGCATCCCACGCGCCTAATCTATTGCACCACGTCGGGCTGGCGTATCTGGATCCTTCCCACCTGGTCCTGCCTGAGCATGTTATTTCGTCCGCCACCGGACTGCAGCAGGGAGACCCCTTATTTTGTCTGGGTATCAATGATCTGGTAGATTTCCTTAAAAGCCAGCTGAACCTCTAGTATCTTGACGATGGCCTGCTAGGAGGAAACGTTCATACAGTAGCGGAGGAGCGCTCAACGGGTTGATACTCTATACCCTCGAGGCTCTGCTTAACACATCTCTACCGCCTAGGGCACGGCAACAGGCATTACTGCCCATCTCTCAAGGAGGCCTCGGGGTTCCGAACTTGAAGACCTTGGCCGGCCCTGCCATAGTCTCATCCATGCTAAGCGCAGAAAACAGGGCAAACCCCCTGCTAGATACAGCAGGGATAAATGTTTGGAGGCAGGGGATGTCCAGACCGCCGTGTGCGTGTAGAGATAGACGTTCGGCACCGATTTTTTTAGCTTAAGCCATTTCGACTTCGCAGCCTTTTTGATCTCTTTGTCTAGGTCGCTAAGGAGTGTGTGAGATGGTCTGGGACCGGACACCAGTTTATATAGGAGGCGGGGAATGAGAAAGTCTTAAAAATATACGTCTTTGGTAGGGTTTGAAGGGAGCTATTGTGAGTCTGTTGAGTAAATTAAGGAGTATATCCTTAGTGGAGTCAACTGTGCCATTGCTGTCAAAGTTGACTCCCAGATATCTCCATCGATCGCTCATACCTTTAACTGGTAATTGCCGCTCTCCAACGTTGAATTCTGGTACGATATTAATATTGCCTTTACCCTTCTTCCTATTAAATAGGTGGGAGGCAGTAAAGCCTTTATTAGTACTAATTTCAAGACCTCGTGATTTCAAAAGGGGGTCCGAAATATTAAGGAGCCGTTGGAAAGTAGATTTCGTGAAGGCTAGAAGGATGAGATCATCCGCAAAGGCTAAGTCCATAAGGCAGAAATCATCAATAAGTTGGTACCCGATATTAGTTTTATCTAATTTTAAAAGAATGTCGAAAACTAGATTAAATAAAAGGGGGACAGAGGATCTCCCTGCCTAACACCCCTAGTTGGCCGAAAAGTGCGACATTCTTGTCCCAACTCTATGAGACTTTTTTTGATGAGAGGTACAAGCGTTCGATATAATTAATAAATACCTCCGGGTATCCGCGAGTCCGGAGTGACCAGAGGACGGAGTCATGACTTACCATGTCGAACGCCTCACGGAGGTCGATTGAGGCGAGTCTGAACTTGGGAGAAGCTTAATAGAGTTGTGGAGGCGTCTAGAGAGAATTTTTAAGCGTTCGTTGTAAGTATGAGCTAATAGATAGGGGTCGCAAATCGCTGGGGATGTGGCATTGTTAATTTTAGGAATGAACGCTAAGCGAGGAGTTTCATGGGCTGTGGCAATATTAGTAATTCATAGTGTGTTAAGGAGGCAGACTACCTCTAACGGGAGTTTACAGAGGAACGAAAGACAAATCCCGTCCAAGCCGAGTGCTTTAGAAGTTCCGCGAAGAGCTCTGTGGGTTTCCTTTAGGGAGATAGGGAGGAAACCTCGAAGAGATCAAAGTTGGGAGTGTATACGGTGGCTAGGGAGTGGTTCAGGGGGTATTTGTGTCATTGCGTTGGCTTAGTGTTCTACAGCTTCGATGGCCTGCATGTTGTGTATGGTGTGTTTGCCGTCCTGCACCTCATGAGCGCATATGAATCGGTTTGGCTAAAAAGTTTTTGAGTGGTTGCGTAGTCTTGGCGTCGTTGTTTCCTTTTAGATACTCGCGTTTCAGTGGAAGGTGTTTCTCTAAAGGCACGACGTCGGGCAGTGTGTGTAAAATGTTAGTTCAGAAAGTCGTTTACGACGATAGTGTGGTCCTCACCTGAGCAAATTATATTTGACAGATGAGTAAGCTCTGTTGAAATTATGTTGCGTTTGGGAAATGTGTTTGTGAAGGCTTGTGTTTTGGATATAATAATATCTTTTTGGATGGGACTAAAGGGGCCATCTGATTCAGAGTATCAAGGCCGATTAGGCCCAGGAAGCTTAGATCGGTCAGGGTTGGAATCCAGGTGAGACCTCTTTTTACGGAGATCTTCTATCAAATCCGGTGTAAAGTAAGACCTAATTAAGAATTAAAAGCCTTAAGCAAGTACCATATATATTTATATATATATATATATATATATATATATATATGTTAATAAAGTAAATAAGCAAATTTGACACATTTTCAAGCTCATGAATATGTCAACCAAGCAGTTCTCTCTCTCTCGCTCTCTCTCTCTCTATATATATATATATATATATATATATAGGTTCTGTGTAATTCTGGCAGTCACCGTTATCGCAGAGCTTACGTACATGCAATCTTATCTACTCGCCCGCTGCATGAAAGAGCTATGCTAAGCAAACAGGAAACGCTACAGTTATGAAACGTAGCGCACCTGTCGCCCTTTACGTTTAGTTTATCTAGCCCACAACCACCCTTTAGAAGTAATCCCATCGAGACGTCCTACATTTCGCTGAGCCTCAGGCAACTTTTAATATCGCTCTGCTAGAAATTGATTGACGGGACGGTCAGAAGACTAACGCTCTCGACCTGCTTTGAATCATATCCACTGCTGAGTCGCAATGAACCAACGATGGCCCATGTAGTTGTGGGGGCACGCTGGCACAAGGTGCGTTTCTAGCCCCCCTCCTACTCCAAAGCAGGAAAACCAATCAATGAGAGGCGCTGCTACTATGTGTACGTATTTATACGGCGTACGATAATACGAGTACAACATTATTTGCCGTTCTTGCGCACCTTGAAAGCACACGGTCCATGGCGAGCGTTTGCCAATATGCAATGCGTGCTCTAGACAATTAAACACACTTTACATAGTTTACACAAACATTTTAAATCAAGGCTTTCTGGGCCAGTATTAGTTTCCTACCGGTATCAGCGTTTGCTTGTACAATTGCCCGAAAAGAAATTTTAATATACTGCGTGATGGTCATTACCCTAGTCTGGGCAGCGCCGTCTAACGCGCAGAGGCAGGATCCTTCCTTTGCCGGCTGTAATTGTCTATTGAGTTTATGCATCTAGGCCGACCTTTTCAGGGCGGCTTGATTGCCTCCTTTTTCTGGAGACGCATGCCCAGCAGACGGCTTCGATGTAATGCCAAAGTAATACCGAGCCTGGGGGGGTGGGGATGAATCCGGGTTTAGTGGGTTTGCGAGTCTCACATTAGTCACGCAGGCTGCTAGTGGCGCATGTGCATCATGCATTCCCGAAACCTCCCAGAACAAAAAAAAAAGCCCAGCTTCAGGAGAACCTTGAGGCCCGGTGCGGAGGCAGGCCTGACAACATACTATCTTAACGTGACTGGAGTGCCCCTTTGCACGCTGAAGTACAACGACGGCTCTTTAATGAAGCTGCCGACGACACGACCAGAGCTCGCCTAAACGCCGTTTCCGCCAAGGATTCAGGCGCTTGGTTACACGCGCTTCCTAGTGCACCCATGGGAACCCTTCTTGATGACGAAACGATTCGCATAGCAGTAGGCCTAGGACTGGGCACAAACCTGGTTAGCCCCCATCGGTGTCAATATAGTCACCCCGTCGACAAACTGGGACATCACGGCCTATCGTGTATCATCAGCGCAGGCCGATGCCCCCGACATGCCGCTATCAATGAGACCTTCACCAGAGCCCTTAGGTCATGAGGTCGTCCGTGCATCCTCGAACCCCCGGGCCTTTGCGTGGAGGACGGCAGGCGTCCAGACGGGACGACACTTACACCAATCGAGCGAGGCAAAATGCTGGTTTGGGATGCAACCGTTACCGACTCCCTAGCACCTTCTATGGTCTGTGGCGGCGCATCCGAAGCTGGTTATGCAGCCCACCTTGCGGAGACCAACAGGCTAAAAAAATACTCATCAATTGAGTATCCCCACAAATTCTGGCCTCTCGCGTTTGAGACCTTGGGTGCTCCTGGTGTTCGGTCCAGACAGCTGATCCGCAAAGTCGGCACTATGTTAAATATGTCAACCGGTGATAGCAGATCGTCGTCCTTTTTTAAACAACGTCTGGATCTTGACATACAACGTGGAAACGCAGCCTCCGTTCGTGGTACTCTTCTGAGGTGGTCTCGGCTTAGCCTAGACGAAGCGGACACGTGATAGTCACAATACACACCCGCTAGGCCCATTGGCATAGCTAAGCTTCCGTATATGTGCCCCACATACGTATTGTAATACAAGAAAAATAAATGTTAAGCATATATATATATAAATATATATAGTAAAAGCGTACTAGTGAATTACTTTGTTTGTGCGTATATTTGCAAGTGTGTCCCCTTATATGTTGTTTGCGTTCTAATTAACGCACCAACTGCTGTTTTAATGTATAACGTACGCATTGTGAAATGCAGTTCCATGAATAAACCACGTTTAAAATTGAAAATTGAAAATTATATATTTCATCCTTGCTTGGGAAAAACAAGAATGTAATCGCTTGGAGATGTGGCATTGTTAATTTTTTGGGATGAACGCTAAGCGAGCAGTTTCATGGGCTGAGGCAATATCGCTAATTAATAGTATGTTAAGAATACAACAGGCTACTTCTAACGGGAGTTTACGGAGGGACGAAAGATAAATCCCATCCAAGCCTAGTGCTTTAGAAGGTCCGCGGAATGCTACGTGGGTTTCCTTTATGGAGATAGGGAGGGAAACCTCGAAGAGATCAGAGTTGGGAGTGTATACGGGGCAAGGGAGTGGTTCAGGGGGTGGTTGTGTCATCGTGTTGGCCCAGTGTTCTACAACTTCGGTGGCCTGTATGTTGTGTATGGTGTGTTTACTGTCCAGCACCTCATCAGCGCATTAGAGTCGGTTTTGGCTAAAAAGTTTTTGGGTGGTTACGTAGTCTTGACGTCGCTGTTGCCTTTTAGATACTTGCGCTTTAGTGGAAGGAGTTTCTCTAAAGGCACGACGTCGGACAGTGTGTGTAAAATGTTTGTTAAGAAAGTCGTTTAAGGCGATAGTGTGGTCCTCACCTGAGCAAATTATATTTGACAAATGACTAAGGTCTGTTGAAAATATGTTGCGTTTGGGAAAAGTGTTTGTGAGGGCTTGTATTTTGGATAGAAAAATATGTTTTTGGGGTGAATCATAAGGGCCATCTAATTCAGAGTATCGAGGCCGACTTGGCCCAGGAAGCTCAGATCCGTCAGAGTTGTAATCCGGGTGAGATCACTTTTTACGGAGGTCCTCTATCAGATACTTATGCGCCTGAGAATTACGTTGGCTTCTAATCCCCCAAGGTGTGCGTGGGTTAAAACTAGTAGCTAAAAGGTGGTCAATTAGTCTAGGTGTTTCGTTATTATTATCTAATATAAAAACTGCTTCTAATGTTGCTAAGAGTTCACGGTCTTGTGGATTCCATCTGGCCTTCTTAGAGGGGGGGGGGCTAAAATGTTCTTATTATATTCGTCCGGGTGGGCACGACGACGGTGTAAATTAAGACCTGATTTAGAATTAAGAGTCTTTAAGCAAGTACCAGATGGACATTTACAATTTGGCTGCGAGACGCGTGAAGTACAAGGGGGGGTTAAAACTATTACTAGAAGCAGCAGTGTCATTTTGTGAGTAACTTAAGATCAAATTATTAGTCTGTGATCGGTTAGGAGTTGGGGAGGTGGCACGAACTTCTCGTTATATATATACAGTCACTGAAAAAAATATAGGGCCACCCATGTTTGCCACATTTCACGCATTTATTATAACCGATTGTGTAAAGATCATAATGATACATGCTCACAGAGTAACAGCGGATACTTTTATCGACATTTGGAGTATCGGGTTACCTTAAAACACGAGATTTCGACATTTGGCACAGCTACGCTGCGAAAAAATTATAAAGTCACCACCAAGATGCATGTCTTAGCGAGTGAATTGAGTGGAATAACAACGTTTGGGCTCATTTCACGGCACCTAACAACTATACTTAATATTTAGTGAACTTCCCATTACGTCGGATAACTTCAAAAATGCGGTTTGGTATAGTGTTGAACAAATTTTGGATGACATCCTGCGAGAGCTTGTCCCAAGCCTTCACAATTGCTTTTTTTAGTTCTACCTGGTTCGAAAATTGTTTTTCGTCGGTGTAAACCTTTCGGGCGAGCCAGCCCCATACATTATTGATAATATTAAGATCAGGTGAGACTGCAGGCCAGCGTAGGACCTCAATGTGGCGTTGTTCGAACCAGCTTTCGATCAACTTAGCAGTGTGAATCGGGGCATTATCGTGTTGAAAAACAAAGTCGGGTCCTCCCATCAGCTCAAAATGTGCGGATTGCTCTTCTAGTAGATCCCTATAGCGCGTCGAATTAACACAACCGTCTAAAAACACAATCGGCGACCTTGTATAATACCCGACAGCGGCCCAGATCATCACCGAATTGCCACCTGAGTGCCGTTTTGACAAAATTCGTTCTTCCTTGCGCACATCGTGGAAATAATAATTAAATCCATCCGGTCCATCACAATTGAACATTTTTTCATCCGAAAAGAGCACTCGGTGCCATTCAGTGGTCCATGACATCGTAACCTGGGCAAAGTCGAGACGAGCTTTCTGATGCTCAGCGGTCAATCGTGGTTTTCTCTTAAGTTTTTTTCTCGTGAGCCAAAGTGTCTTCCTGAGGAGGTTTTGCACATTTCGCACGTTCTTTTGCACACCGGCCGCCGCCGCAATTGTCTTTGCCGAGAGCGCAGAGTTCGAGGCTATCTTCAAAATTGCGCGCTTGTTTCGTTCCGAAATGGCATTTGGACGCCCCGGACTCTTTTTTACGCCGTATTTTTCACCCAAGTTCACGAAGTTGCTCTCTACTTGGCGAGAACGCCCCAATCGACGGGAAATTTCCCGATTAGAGAGGCCGACATCCTTATAAGCCTTGATTTGGGTCTTTTCGTCACTCGTGAGACGCCGACCCACCCCCTTCGTTTCAGCACAGAAAAAGTTCTGGTAGGAGGTCTGCTTTCGTTTCCGTCGAGCCGTGAAATGAGCCCAAACGTTGTTATTCCACTCAATTCACTCGCTAAGACATGCATCTTGATGGTGACTTTATACTTTTTTGCAGCGTAGCTGTGCCAAATGTCGAAATCTCGTGTTTTAAGGTAACCCGATACTCCAAATGTCGATAAAAGTATCCGCTGTTTATCTGTGAGCATGTATCATTATGATCTTCACACAATCGGTTATAATAAATGCGTGAAATATGGCAAACATGGGTGGCCCTATATTTTTTTCAGTGACTGTATATATATATATATATATATATATATATATATATATATATACAGGGTGTTGCAGGAACATTTGAAAAGCGATATACAGAATTGTAGAGCTCGTTAAAGCAAATGTTTTTTCCAATGGAACATGGTCTCTGAGAAGTCTTGTTTCGGAGTGAGAGTTAAATTACTACAATTTGTGACACTGGTGTTTTTGCCCGATATAGGAGCACAAAATGTGCTGTTGCGAGACAACCAGTCTTCCAAGACAGAAACTAAGCACACCTTCGTGTTCGTTAGCGTTTACGCCAAATACTTCAGAATCATAACCCTACAACCACTCACAGCGCTCAAAACGGACATATTCAGCCAATGCGCAATTCATGGCGATTTTAGTACTAAACACATGTCAATGCGAGCTGTGGTTGCGGAGTAATTACAATTTTTCGGAGGGCATGTCCAGGTTAAGTGCATGAAAAATGACGCGCTGCGGCTGTCGCGCGACACGTCGGCGGTAGTGAACGTCGCCACACAGTCATTTTACATGCAATGCCGTCCGAAAAATCGTCATCACTCCGCAACCACAGCTCGCATTGACATATTCTTGGTACCAAAATGATCGCCATGAATTGCGCATTGGCTGAATATCCGTTCCGTTTTGAGCGCTGTGAGTGGTTGTAGGGTTATGATTCTGAAGTATTTGGCGTAAACGCTAATAAAGTAATTCATTTTTGGCGAATTCTCTTCTAGGCGATCATGTCGCGTCTTCTGACCATCCTTGCATATTCTTCAGATCATCACGAACACGAAGGTGTGCTTAGTTTCTGTATAGGAAGACTGGTTGTCTCGCAACAGCACATTTTGTGCTCCTATGTCGGGAAAAACACCAGTGTTACAAATTGTAGTAATTTCACTCTCACTCCAAAACAAGTCTTCTCAGAGACCATGTTCCATTGGAAAAAACATTTGCTTTAACGAGTTCTACAATTCTGTATATCGCTCTTCAAATATTCCTGCAACACCCTGTTTATATATAATAGCGGCGTATAACATGATGCTGTTTATTACTGAAGCTAAAAGGGGGCGTCGAGAATCAATTGCTTCTTTGGTCCGTTAGGAGGATTATCCGTAGCTCTGCTGAGGCGTTGACTGCTTTTTTGCTGCATAGCGCACGTGAGGTGTTTCTGTGAGAGCTCTGTTCAGGATCACGCCCAGGTGCTAGGCCATGGGCGTGGGTGTTACTGGATGACATTCCAGGTGTAAATTTAGATTTCGTGGAGGACGCTTTAGACCATTAAAAATAATTGCTTCCGTATTTTTTTGTGAAGCCAATTCGAAACCTAGCACGCGGAGGTGTTGTCGGGTATCCGCCAAGGCTCCGTCGGCTGTTCCTTCAAGCAGATCTTCGTCACTGGCGGTAACGATCAGTGCCAGATCGTCTGCGTAGGCGATGTAATAGACTCTCGGGGGATGCGGTAGCTGTCCTCTATCGTCCATCGTAGGTTATACTCTACAGGGTTGGCCCCATTACAGATCCTTAGGGAACTCTGGCAGTGACGGCGTAGTCCACGCCTTCGTATGTAGATGAGCGGTTCTTTAGATACGACGCTAGAATACGTCGTTAGTAGGGAGCCTACGCCTTTGTTTCAAGTGCTTGGTTTATTACCTACGAAAGCGTATTTAACGCGTTTTTGACGTCAATAAGTCGGCCAGGCAGTGCGCCAGGTTTGCTATAAGTGAATTTCTTTGTGCTTTAGCTATGTTTAGAACTTTCTGATATCCGAACGTGTGGAGTGTCCGGCGCCGAAACCATGCTGGTTTTCCGACAACGCCTTCTTGACCTCTAAAACTAGTCGCTTGTTGATAATATGCTCAGCTGCTTTGGATAGGCCGGAGTTGATGTTTATAGGGCGGTATGCTGAGGGGTCTCCTTGTGGCTTGCCGGGATTCGGGATAAGGGTTGGATTTGCCGTTTTCCAAGTTCTAGGATAGTCTCCGCTGGTGAGAAATGTGTCCATCGTGCATTTGAATACCTTTGGATGGTTCTTCAGTAAGTGTGCTGCTTGAGGGGGAACAGCATCTAGACCCGGTGCTTTTCTTGGCCGTATGCGTTCAGCTACCTGATCCTGATTTTCTGAATTGAGATTGGCTCGAAGGTTAGGACTGAAGTTTCTTTACAGAGTACCGGTTCCGGCGGGGGTCTTTGCGGAAAGAGCGCGTTTATAGTCGGTCGCGCCACTCCTACTGGTAAAGGCGGCTGTGCGTAACACATTTTGTTACGCACGTTCATGTACCCTTTGCCCCAAGAGTTTTCTTCGACCTCCTCATATAAAGATTTCCAGCGGTATTTCTTACTATTTTATTGGCCTTATGTAGGGCTCCTCGTGCTTCTTTATATTCCTTCCATAAATAGAAAAGTTCTGATCGGTGCTTTGCTCTGTGGCGCCTGCATACTCGTGGTACGCGGTGGCAGGCCTTTCGCTTTTCTGCAATCTGACTATTCCACCAGTAGTACCGTGGAAGATTGGCTATCTTAGAATGTGGGCGGGAGCTGAACTATCGGCAGGCTTCCTCTAGTAGTGCAATAGATTTCGACTGCCAAACATTCAGTGAGGTTAGGTACTTTCCTTCTTAATGCTTTCTGTAGGCGAGTGTAATTTAGCCTGGGAAAGCGTTGCCGTTGTGTGTGCCGGGAAGAATAGACTGGAAAGAAGCTAGGTTGCCGGAGAAAGTTACGTTGAGACGATTAAAGAGGGTTACTGTTTTCTCGTGGATCCTCCAGTTATTTGATGAGATAGTCCCTCTGAGGCAAATGTCAAATCTAATGTTGATCAAATGTGTCTGCAATTATTAAAGGTGTATTATCCTGGGGTGTTCATAAGTTGTGGATCAGCTCAAGTTGCCCATTCTAAAAGGATCTCTTCTTTCCTTAATGAGGACCTGCTTCCCCACAGACTGTAGGGCGCATTAAAGTCTCCTCCCACAATTGCCTTTCGATGACCGCTTGTGCCCATGCTGAAATCAAGTTCCTCAAGGAAGTCCTCGTATTCCAGAAAGATGGAGTTCGGAGAAATATAAACTAAATAAATCGCGAAGTCGTAGGTGGTAATCAAGGCAGAGAGGGTGCCTCGGGCTCTTTTCCCGCCTTCCCTGTCCAGTCCGACGGGTTCCAGGACGCACGGTAGGCCACTAGAGCGTAAGGCTCTGCTTAAGGTTTCGTTCAAGGCTTGGTGTCTGGCTCGCCTACCTATATATATATATATATACAACGATTGCTTAACAAAATTCTCTCTAGACGCCTCCAGAACTCTATTAAGCTTCTCCCAATTTAGCGAGCGTTTCTCCCCTATAATGGTATCTTCGAGAATCTTGCGGTTCTGGATGGTATCCTTAACGATGCCAAGTCTGCAGGACGTGAGCTCAGACTCGCCTCAATCGACCTCCGCAAGGCGTTCGACATGTGGTCACTCTGGACTCGCGGATTCTCGGAGGTATTCATTAATTATATCGAACGCTTGTACCTCTTATCTAAAACTCTCATAGAATTTGGACAATAATGTCGCACATTTCGGCCAACTAGAGGTGTTAGGCAGAGAGATCCTCTGCCCCCTTTTTATTTAATCTAGTTCTCGACGACATTTATTCAAAATTAGACAAAACTAATATCGGGTACCAACTTATTTATGACTTCCGCCTCATGGGCTTAGCCCTTGCGGATGATCTCATCCTCCTAACCTCCACAAAATCTACTCTCCAACGGCTCCTTAATATTGCGGACTCCCTTTTGAAATCCCGAGGCCTTGAAAATAAAACTAAGAAAAGCTTTACTATCTCCCACCTATTTAGTAGGAAAGACAGTAAAGGTTTTATTAATACCGTATCAGAGTTTAAAGTTGGAGATCGGCAGTCGCCAGCTAAAGGCATAAGCGATCGATAGAGATACCTTGAAGTCGCCTTTGGCAGCAATGGCAGAGTTGACTCCACCAAGGATATACTCCTTAATTTATTCAACAGACTCACGATAGCTCCTCTTAAACCCCACCAAAAACTCATATTTTTGAACGACTTTTTCATTCCCCGTCTCCTATATAAACTGGTCTCCGGTCCCAGACTATCTTACGCACTCCTTAGCGACCTAGATAAAGAGATCAGAAACGTTGTAAATCGAAATGGTTTAAGCTCGAAAACTCGGTGCCGAACGCCTACCTGTGCACGCACACAGCACAGGGCGATCTGGACATTCCCTGCCTCCAAACATTATTTCAAGTTTATTCACCATAAATTGGTAGTGTATTACAAAAGTTCACATATCATTTTATAGGCTAATAATATCGTTAACACGTGCTTGTAGTGACGGTGTTTCGATAAACGAGCAAGTGAGTATGTGGTATCGTCCGATATTGCACTCGCCACAGTATTTACATACGCATTCATCAATTTCATAACAATTTCCTCTTAAGCACAAAAGGTGGTGGTAGCCGTGCCATGTTGTTCGGCATATTAGAGATCTATTTTTCTGTGATGACAGTTTCCACTTATTGCTGCAAAAAGCAGGACCCTCAACATAGAGACCCATTACAAATGCCATGTTGCGGGTTTCTCTAAACTCTCTGTAGGCTTCTAAGATTTGTGTACTGAACGGTATCTTGTCCAGTATTAAATCCTTTACTAGTGTGCGTTCGTGGCATAGTTCCAGTGCGAACGTGGCCGATGCGTTCTTTGGCAAGCCTAAAGTGCGCTTTATAAAATAAGATTTTATTTTATCTATGTTTTTAAGGTCCGATATTGTGAAATAAGGGGCTATTGCGGGAAGGCAGTATCTTACTATAGGAACAATTTTTATTCTAAATAAATTTAGCGCAATTTTTAGGTCTATGTCAGTAACGTCTCCCACTAAAATCATGGCCGCCGTAGCCTTGCTACGCATTTCCTCTATATGTCTGCTGAATGACAGCCGGGGGGTCACTGTTATCCCTAGATAACAAAAGTGATTAACGAGTTCAACATTTACTCCCCCTATCTTGATGCACCGGTCATCTGCAGCGTACGATCCGCCTTTACTAAATCGTAGTATTTTTGTTTTGGCTATGTTGATTGTCAATTGGTGTTCTTGGCACCTCTCTGAGGCTTCCTGGAGATAAAACTGCAAGTGATTTCGTGTTTTTGCAAGCACCACTAAGTCGTCAGCATAAAATGCATGTATTGCTTTTACATTTCTGAGGGCGTCCGCTAAGCCAGCTATATACAATATAAAGAGGAATGAGCTTGTGGAGTCACCCTGGACAACTCCAGTTTTCTGTGCTACTGGCCTGCTGACATAATGAGCTCCGTTTTTAATAATAATTAAGTTCGCTTGCAGCATGTCACGTATTAGATTATACATAATTCCCTCTATAGAATATCGGGTTTGAAGTACTTTAAGAAGTTTGTCTCTTTTAACGCAGTCAAATGCAGTCTTAAAATCGATAAAAGCGGCATATGTCATCTCTTTTTGATCTTGGCGGGTCTTTACGTGTTCTAAAATAAAGGCAACGGCATCCGACGTAGATCGCCCTCTTAGAAATCCATGTTGTTCACATGGTAGATCTGGACCTATGGCGTCATATAAGCGTTCTACAACAAGTGAAGTTAAAATTTTATAAACGACCCTAATAAGTGCAATCCTGCGGTAGTTAGATGGGTCGGTTGCTTCACCCTTCTTTTTGTAAATTGGCTGCAGGAAACTTTTTCTCCATTCTTCCGGTATTTTGCCGCTGCGCAGACATCCATTGTACAATCTGGTCAATGGCGGACACAGAAAACGTATATTTGCTTTAATATGTTCATTCACAATTTGGTCGGGACCCGCAGATTTACCATTTTGTTTGGATTTGATTACATTGGCGACCTCTTCTTCTGTAAATGCTCGGTAATCACAGATATTCTCCCTCGGAGGTAGTAGAAGATCACCACTGTATAGGCGCGAAAAATGAAGTATCCACTCATTATCATTGATTAATGGATTTGGTGGAGTGGGTCGTCTTGGGAGGAGTATCCATGGTTTTGTAGCGCTTTGTTGCACGCGTGTCACGCGCTGAATTATGTCATATGCTTGTTTCTTTGTTTGTTTAATCTTTTGAAAATTCCGTTTCATACCAGCGAGTCGTTGTAATCCCTCCGGACTAAAATCCGTGTGACTGCAAATGGTGTACTTTATGGCTTTGCACTGTTCATCAAACCATGGTTTGTGTGTAGTTGGTCTGTATAACGATTTCCTTACGCATGAAATATGGATTGCCCACCGGATAGCTCTTTCAGTTACATTGATATCGCCTGTTGGCTGAATGAGTTGTAGTGCCTGCTGTAATTTCTGGGGGTTCAGGGAGCGAAGGGTATGTGCTAAAGGTACACTGGGCTTGTTGGATCGGTGCAAATGGAACGTTATTTTATAGTGTTTTCGATGTGCTGAAGGTGTTGAGTGCATCTCGCTGGTTATTGATTGTGGCTGCTGTGCTGAAGTTAAAACTACATCAACGGCACTTTTTCCATTCCAGCTGGCGTACGTAGCCTCATGTTTGTTGCTTTCAATTTGCAATACAAGCTCATGCATTCCTGATATAAAAGCTGCGCTTCGTGCGTTATCTTTTAATAGGTCGCAATTAAAGTCACCCCCTATAACAATGTGCTTATTTGTCTTTTTACAATACCTTATTGCGTCCCTAACATCGTGTATTATATCAGCGGGTTGCCTGTCTGGCGGGCTATATATGCATACCAGGTAATATTCTTCTAGTTCCAGAACTAATTCTCTTGCAGTGTATTTGAGTACGTGTGAGCACTCGGTCGTTCTGGTGTGTATTTAGTCACATCACCACTAAATGGGGTGTGGCTATCGGGGTGTAGCGATAGCCACACCCCATTTAGGTCGGCCTCTTCCTTGAGACTTAAGTGCAAGTCCGTGATATATTTTGAGTTGTGTAAACTGAATAAAATTTGCTGGGTTTGTCACAATCGTTTCGGTTAAAAACATAATATCCATGTCAAGAAAATCGTTTTCGCCTGACTTATTATATAATGATTCTAATGATTCAACGTTCCATAACATACATTTAAATTGATTCTGTGTGTGTTTTGCGGGCTGCTTTCACGCCGCTTGTCAATCTCTTGAAGATATCATTGTGATATCGTCCTCTTCTTCAGTTTGCCTGCTGCGCTTAGTCCCAGCGGTCGTCGTTTTCTCTGCGTCGTATATTCTAAATGGTTTTAATTGTCCGCGATAAGGACGAAAGTGTATCCCTTCCGACCACATCCCAGGGTCCAATAGTTCTTTAAATTTGTTAGCTGCTATATTTATGTGAAAACTATTATAGTATAGTTTAACGTCCACATCGTTAACCACAATCCGAGCTACATATAGTGCTTTCATGCGAGGTCTTTCGGGCACGTCTTGAACGTCCACAACTTTCAGATCTGTCAGTTTGTTTGTGCCAGTTGTTGCACGTTGTTCACGATTCGTCACGTGTCCTCCTCTTCCAACTGTCAGCTATGCATTCTTGCGTCCTCCACTTGGTGTGAACGTACCGTTGCGGCTTCCATGTTGTTTTGGCACGTCTTGAATACGCAGACGTCGAGGGGTCCCGGTGTTGATGCTTGCATGCGAACTTTGCTGAGTATTGTTTCTGCACATTTGTAGTGTTTGTTGTCGTTGCGGTGCTGGGTGATTGTTGCTGGCCCGGTAGATAGCTGGTGTTGTGGCAATGATGCTGCCAATATTGCCAGTGACTAACTTATTGACGGTTTTTGTTAGCTCGTCAATTTTCTTTTTGAGTGAATGTAGATCGCTAAGGCAGCCACAGTTTGGTTATACAGTTGCGCTGTTAGTTGTCACAGTAACAGCTACTTCTTTCCAAAAGCATGACTTGCAGCTTGTAGTGTACCGATCAGGTATCTGGTATGCACAATGAGTATGAAGTGCTTTACTGCAACCCTCACAAACAGTGCGGTCTTTTACTTGATGAATATCACCACCACAAGACACACATGGAGGGCCTGGGTTGCTCTCGATGTCTCCAGCCAGTAACAGCATAATTACAAGTGCCGTGGAACGAATGAGTTGTGTCTTACTAAAGCATCGTCGAGGTAGATGCTTTAAAACGCTCACTGTGTCATCTGTTGTGGTGTGTATTTTAGTTTGATGGTGGTTTGAACCACTTTGCGCGTTTGGCTGCAGTAGTACCTCTTTTGAAGTCAAGCTTTTCGTTAAAAAATACACCAATGCTAGAGCACACAAAAACTGCGTCCGTCTGGTGGCCGCCATCTTGCAGGCCGCCATCTTGCCTCCAAACATTCATCCCCAGATTCCGCCTCTCCCGCCTGACAGCACTACAACACTCCACGCACCTTGGGGTCCAATGGATGCTAACCACCGAGCACTTCGAAAAAGACCTTGCGAAAACAAGACTTCTTTGCGAGCGCTTGGGAACATCCATTGAGACCGCTACACAAGAGACCGATTACTGGTTTCAACAACTACACAACACGTTCAAAGAGGCACGTTTTAAAAAAGCACACGAAACGCCCTTTGTACATTACTGGATTAAGGGTATGCCCTACCTATCTGGTAAGGAGTATTTAAACCTACTAAAGCTCAGGATCAACGCACTACCAACGCGTGCCAGATTGGCCAGGGGACGCCCTGGCTTCAACAAACGTTGTAGACACGTGTGTCATGCGCCTGAGACGTTGGCTCATGTCGCTCAGACGTGCGATACAACACACACACAAACTATAAAGAGACATGACGACGTCTGTGATCGCGGGGCGCGTCTTCTCCGCGAGAGGGGTCACGAGGTGGTTTGTGAGCGAGTAGTCCGTCGACCGGGCGCACCGGGTCTACAGCCCGACCTCGTAATAACAACACCTACCGAGGTCTGGGTTTTAGATGCCGAGGTTTGCAGCCCGAACCGGGACCTGGCTAAAGCGCGGCAGGACAAGATCACCAGATATGACGTCGAGTTCCTAAGAGCGGCGCTCCCCGACCCGCAAAAACCTCGCAGATTCGGATCCATCACTATCTCTATGAGTGGTGTATGGGACTCCGAATTTGCGAGGACGCTCTTAGGGCTCGGCGTCACGAAGAGGAATCTTATGGATCTTACCGTTTTAACGTTACAAGGAACCTTGAGGATATACCGCTCGCACCGGGTCCATAAGAGCGGGGGCTACCATCAAGCAAGAACACGGACAGCTGATTCTTAACCTCACGTGACACCTTTTTACCACCATTTTTATTAAAGCAAGCACTGCCGAGTGTGTAAATGATTAATAAATAATCGTATTGTAACTGATTAATAAATAATCACAATATTTTCTATATATAAACACGTACAAAACGTATTGTAAATGATTAATAAATAATCACAATATTTTCTATATATATATATATATATATATATATATATATAGCGCCTGGGAAGGACCCTGGCCACGATGGTGTACCCCCTGGTGTGGCCAAGCTATTTGTTGAGCGGTGACCAAAGATCTTCCAGACTTTGACCAACAGACTGCTTAGAGAGAGAAGGTTTTCTAGGCTATGAAAGAAGTCAAGCCTTGTACTAGGCCTATCTGCCTCCTCGACACGTTGGAAAAAATTATCGTACGCTCAGTATGGTTTCCGGAAAGGTAAATCTACCATCGGAGCTTTTGATAGGGTTCTGTAACGAGCAGGCCGTGAGACCGCAAATACTCCCAAAATTAGGGAATTTGTGCTTCTAATATTTTGGGATGTAAGAAGTGCCTTCAACACGATGAACTGGAAAGTAGTGGTACATGCGCTAAAAAGAACGGCAATACCTACGCATCTCTGCCGAATCATTCTGGAGCCTGGATGAACGAAGTCTGGGTGCAGAAAGGAAATAATACAGGATTACTGCCGGGGTCCCACAGGGTTCGATTCTGGGACCCGATCTTTAAAACTTGGCATACGACGGGGTGCTGGACATCAGCAACTACCTAGAATGTAGAAAAAACCTTTTTTTTCGAATGTTGACATTCGAACGGTAAGGGGTGTCCTCGCAGTTCTCTGTTTTATTGGGGTAAATTAGTGTGTTCTAGATCATACCTGGCGTTGAGAATTGGTGCAGTTCAACTTCTTTACCTTTGTGTGCAGCTTTTGTGCTGTCAATTGACCCGTCATGTATCTGCTATAGATGTAGTGGTTGTCACATGAAAGACCACACCCGAGGTGAGAGGCACTGAAAATATCATAACAAAACGTCTCCAACCTCTCTTTTATTATTATTATTATTATTATTAAACGCACCCTGAAAACCCGCATGACGTTACTGCGTCATGCGAAAAGGGTGTTCACAAAGGTTTTCTTTGCGGTGGCTTTTGCGTAGAAATTTGCTCCGATTTTTTAGCATCAATCAATGCATCTGTATCCAACACAAAATATATCACACACAAAATCTGTTGTCTATTGTGGAGATAAGCTTCATGTCTCTCGCAAGGCCTGTGTTCCAAACAGGGGACGCGTACAGTATCACCCGTGACACATACTGTTTTTAGAGACTGACGTACAGTCTCTAGCATCAGACAATACAAACGTCCGCATAATCCAGTTAACTTTCCTGGATGCGCGCGTAACAGTTTCAGCTATACGTGCGCTATTGTTCAGACTAGTACAAGTCAAAACATTCAAGACTTCCGTAATTGTTGCAACTTGTAGATGCTCACCGCCAAGGATGTATGAGTATCTAGGATCGTTTAACCAAATGTCGAATAGCGCACTTATGTGCGGGTAATTTAAGATCAATTTTACATGACTAAAGAAGTTGCCTAATATTGTTGCTATGAGGCCGCAGTCGTGTGACAATAGTATACATCTTGATATCGTCCGCATAGAATTTCATACGCACATGTTTCGGGACGATGTACTTTATTGAATCTATACACAATATGTATATAAGCGGCAATGGTATGGTGCCCCGTGGACAGCCAGAAGTGGCTCGAGCACAGGATGTTAGGCAGTCATTGACACGGACGCGGAAAGCTCTGCTGCTCTAAGAATCTAGGAGTCTACTTGACTACCAACACTATAACTATGGAGAGCCTGCAAGAGCTCACGATGGAATGGCTTGTTGTCATTGAGCATCAAAGCCCAATCATTTTGAGTTTCAATAAGCTGCAGGACCATAAAGTAGCCTGGTCGATAAGCGAACTGTTCTCTTAAGATGAATCTCTAAAAATTTGCGTTGTTTTAGATAACTTCAGCAATTACGCTCTCAAGAAGTTTGCTGGCAACAGGATTAAGCGACACAGGCCATTTGTTTTGTTCACCAGTCTTGTTCCCTTTCATATGCACTGATCACACGATGACGCAGCAAAACAAATCAGGTACGGTTCCTTCATTAAGAAAACGTCGGAATATTAGGGAAACAAATATACATACTGAGCGGTCGCATTGCTTATATAAAACAAAAAAAACGCGCTGATACTATCCGACGTTTCGCTGTGGGTATTTGCGAGTTTTCTGAGATGTCGAGTCAGGTCTTTAGGAGAGCTCGCAACGTCTTCAACGTATTGGAGATTTTGTGCTATGTGTACATGAGGTTATGGCCGACGGCAGCGCTTTGCTAATTCACTAGAAGACGGAGAGGCTGAGGCGAAAACGTCACGGAGCAATTCAGCTTTCTCAGAGTTCTCAGTAGCTAACGACCCATCCTGCCTTCTTATTGCGCTAACACTGTTTTTGATTTCGAGCCGTTTTCTTACGTATTTGTCGTTGATTGATTGTCGTTGAGCTATGTTTTTTTTTCTTTAATGATTCTCTTAAGATGCATCACTTTTTGAAGATTCTTCTAAATGGTTTTAGTAGTTGCTTCAACGTTTAAATGTCGCTAGACGACCAGTTAGACGTTTGATAACTGAGTCGAACCTTTGCACTCTCGTCGAACTTGTTCAACTTTATTTTTCCATTTCAAGATACACTTCTCGAATAAAACTATATGCGGCGTCTTCAACCTTAATCGAATTATCTCAGCAACCGGTAAACAGCAGCTTGCTTCCTTTGCCACTACCACCATAGCTAGCATCCACTCCGTCGCCTCTATTGGTTCAATCGCGCCCAGCTTAACATGTCGATCAATGTATTTCTTAACTGCTTCCTCTGTTGCTAAAGGTAGTCGTCTTCATTTTTGTTGAGTTAGCCTAACCCCCTGTTTTACTTTCACCCAATATCTATACCCTCTTTCTAATCCCAGTTGAGCTGAAAACAGCTCTTTATACTCCTCCACTGCCCCCAATTTATCCACCGAAATAATCACCCTTCCATCCACTGCACACTTATGTCCCCTACAATCAACATACACTCCCAGCTAAGCTAAGACGTCACGTCCTAAGACCGTTTTCCCCCACTGTATTACAAATACCACAATTTTCACAGATTTCTCTTCTACTTCAATTGTACATTTCACTACCCCTTTTACATCAATCACTTCTCCACTATATATTTTAAGTACCACTCCCGTTTCATTTACCTTCCGCACTTTGCCACTCAGTTGTCCACTTACATCTCTCCAATCTACTATTGTCACCGTATCTACCAAAGATTTCACCTTCTGCCTATCTATTCGTGCATTGATACTAATTTCCTAGCCAACACACAGGGTATAGATTTGGGCAAATTTATTCTGCCGACTCGCCCAGTCTTGTCCTGTCACATATTCAATACGATCTTGATCCGGCCTTCTCCATCCGTACACGGCTTTCTTCCTCCCCCGCTGCCGCGGCCAGCTATGGTCGGCTGCGTACCGGTTGCCTGCTGCCGGCGACGAGCCACCGCTGCCACCAGAGAGCCCCTGAACTCTGAGAATGTGCTCTTGCTCTCGGTCCAATTGCCTCGCCTCCGCCACATTACGCTCCATCCGGCTGCCGATCTCCCGCGCCTGGGTCAGCTTCAAGTCGCCATCTTCCATCAGAAGCCGCTTTCTCAGCTTCGCAGTCGATGTTGCCCTGTTGTCAGTTTTGCCTTGATGGCTTCTCCCGCGAAAACGGCTCGAACTTACATTTTTTCTACCATTCTTGTTGATTGGGCCACAACATATTCTTCGACTTTCTCACCTGGCCTCTGTTGCCGTCTGTGGAACTCGTCCCGGGCCGCCGCTAGCCCCTTCCGCTCTGTGAACGGCTCCAGCAGCCTCGCACGCATCATCTCTTCATACTCATCCCCTTGCACGTCTGCCGCCGCTTGCCTATTTTTGATTAGTCGGTATTGCATCATACCTTCGAATCCGAGCGCGTTTTGAAGGAGCGCGCACTTCCTCTCTGTGTCGACTCTCTCCGCGCCCTAGTGCGCCGCCAAATAAACATCTAACATGGCTTGCCAATTTTCAAAGGCCGCTACCGGCATTAACTGCGGCGGCGGCACTGGTCCGTACGTCGTAATTTTGCTGTTATGTTTGTTCCGCCACACACGCCACCGACCGCGCGCCTGCTTCCACATGACGCTCGCTGCAACCACCGCTCCGGTTACTCCCTACGACGCGCTGTCGTTACCGACATTCACGAACGATTGAGCAAAAACATACATTGGCTTTCTCATAACATGCTCTCACTCAGACAGTGTGGGACTCAGCCACCATTCAGCAAGTCTCACCAGCATGCCTTGGCGCTTGGCAAGGCAATACCCACTAAAACCCTACATATATGCACAAAAGTGCCTACATATATGTATCCCCCCTTAAAATGACCCTCTAGTCTGCAGGAGCCTTGACACAGAAGAGTAGCTACGCACAGGCGGCGGGGAAGTCTCGGAAGCTTTGAATCGTTATGTCCTGGTTGTGGAGTCGTGTGTGGTAAGCGACTCTTACGCTTTCCACCAATCTTTTTCTTCCGGCATCTTCCGTTGCCTTCATAAGACGTTGAATAGGCTTTGCAGCAGCGTCCTGTTTTTTTACTAACGTGAGCAGGTGTGCGACCAGCTCTCCCAACGTCTCTTTTCTTGGCATGCCTCGTCTGGTTTTGGCCCATGCGGCGCATCTCAGGACCGCATGTTCTGGAAGGTCCGCCTCGTCGCAGTACAGACACTGCGTTAAGTCAGCCTTTCCTATCCGGTTAAGATTCACCTGGAAATCACCATAACTCGTGAAAACTTGTGTCAGATGGTAAGTAAGACGACCCCCGGGACGATTCATCTATCTGCGGAAGTTCGGAATAGGGTTCCTTACAGGCGCCCCTGGTTGTCAGTCCCGGATTCTATTCTACTCCTTCTGCCACCGACCGAGTGTTGGCTTGCGTTATTCTTTGAGTTCCTTGGCTGGATCATTCCACTGGCACCGACGTTCGGCTGCCTTTAGGTCCCAGGGCACTGTCTCTGCCCGCACGAGCGAGGCCGCCGTATTGATGGTGCGATACCCTCGAATGACCGCCAGGCCTAGTCACTGCTCGACTGCGCCAATGATACATCTAAGTAACAGGCCGTAAAGACACTCACCGTTCTCTGGGAACCGACACAGCCAACGCTGACGCCAAAAAGAGTTCTCTAATTTATTTCATCCCATTCTATATGATATTCACTGCGCCCCCTGGTGGCAGGTAATTCCCAGCCGGGAGGTGCGCTCCATACGATGCCGAAACGTTTCCAAAGCGGCTATTTGCAGTAAATTAAAGCTGTCTACGAGTTCCTTGATAAATTAAATTGAGCCCACGAATATGTATGCGTGCTAATTCCTTGCGCGAATTCGATGAAAGGCCAGGTACTCGTTTTAAGAAAGCTAGCTTCACCTTATCTAACTGCCATAAATGTAAATTGTTAAGATGTTTCCACGTCACTTGGATACCGTAGGCAGCTAGAGATGCCACTTTGAGCGTTAATAATGTCATGTATGTCAGAAAAGACAACTAATAAGCTTCTCTCGGGCTGGCCCTCAGCCAACATTTAAGATCCACGGGACTGCTTTTGCATTGCTTCATGAGACGTACCCCATAAATACAAATGTGCAACGGTGGTGCTCGAACCCGTGCACTATGTGTCTGCTCCGGTCGCGAGGCGCACGTGAATGCACCACGTCAATGGGGTCGACCAAACGGACAACTGTGTTTGGCTTCTGATACCAGATGCATTTGTACAATGCGTAGTTACATCTTGTGGAAATGTTGTACTTTGAGACGAGAAAACTACTACCCCGAAATAGCAAAAGCCTTCCACGAGCTGCACTTGCTTGCCGTGAAATCGCAGTTTATCTGCGCGGGCTCGTTGTCCGCCACTCCGGAATGGAAGGGTGGTTTAGTGATTGTTGTCATTGCCAGCCTTCTGGTCAAAATATCGGTCAAGACTGTAACAACTAATCCATACGATATCTCCGATTACCTAGCTAACTCCCTGATAGTAGGCGATTGTTGAGTACGATATCATGATTTCTTTGAACGTTTTGAAAAAATTAGTAAGATTTTTTAGTTTTGGCGTCGAAGGCCTTCCCAGCAAGGAACGTCTTTGATATTTTTTTCTGCGCCGCAAAAATCGACGGTATTACGTACACACAGTTTGTAATCCCCATAAGCAGTTTGTAAAATTTTCCGCAGTTTGGATCTGATATGATTTGATTCTTAACACAGAATGGATGCAGATTCGTTGCCTTTCCATTTTCGTCTCCTTAAAAATCGCCGAACTTTGTTTCTTCACTTATTTAAACCAAACTAAAACAATAAACGCCGCCACCGATTGGCGCAAAATTTGACCTGTGTGCAGCTGATGAATAGCGGAAGCAAAACACGCCAGATGCCCTTGGTGGTTTTAGTCTGATAAAAACATTTTAAAGAAAGAGGAACTTGTCGATCTGCTCTTGTATATATATATATATATATATAAAGTGCGTTGCAAAAAATTAGCAATACATGTTTTTTGGTGATAATTTCGGTTTGATTTGTTTGAACGTTTTGAAATCTTAAGGGCATGATGTACATGACGAAGCACGAGTATGGTGTTAATTTCGCATAACACCGCATAGTGGTGCAATCACACAATCGCTTCATACAAAAAATAAAACAGTGTGAAAAAACAGTGTTGCAAAATATTAGCAACAATAACGCCTTACGGCGTATTCGATTCTTAGCAGGGCTGTATGACTTATTTGATACTACATATTCTATTTTAGAAACGGGTTTTTCGTCCCTTCTTCTGAATCAAATCGTAAACTCGGTCTTATCGTAACCACCGGCCACACGTTTCGAGAACCATTTAGGTTCCTTCCGTAAATCGTGCCAATAGTACTGACAGCCGTCAGGGCCATCGAGATTAAATTTCTTTTAATCTGAGAAGACGATGTTTTTCCACTCGTTATTCCAAGTTTGGTATTTATGCGAAAATTCACGCCGTGCGACAATGTGCTTCGGTTGCAGTCGCGGCATAAGCTTCCTTTTCGCGTATCGCACATTTTTGTCAGAACTTAACACTCGGTACACTGTGGATCGGTGCACTGGCACTCCCAAAGTAGTCCTGATCCTGGAAGAAGACATTTGGTCATGAGTAGCCAACTGTATGATCCTACGCCGATCTCGAATAGTCAAAACTGGCCTACGCCCACTGTTAGATCTGCACCTTTGGTTCACTCCAGGGTGTAAGAACCTGCTGATGGTGCTCTTATGCCGTCCTAATCTGGTTGCTATAGCAGTTACTGTATGACCGAGCTCAGCATATGCCTCAATTCTTGTCTTTTCGTTATCCGAGAGATCCTTTGTACGACCCATGGTTTAAACATACGCTTCGCTGTTAGTTCGGCACAACGACTGAGCTGTAGAATATTTTGCAGCTATAGAATGATTGATTTAGCTAGACAATATTCCTGACATTTGATCCCCGGGATCGAAAATCAGCTGTAGCATCGACTATCCTTTACAAATAAGAGCTGTGTTGTTAGCACTGTTTTTTCACACTTGTTTTGTTTTTTGTATGAAGCGATTGTGTGATTGCAACGAAATTAACACCATACTCGTGTTTCGTCATGTACATCATGCCCTTAAAATGCCTTCAAAACTTTAAACAAATTTAACCGAAATTATCACGAAAAAACATGTGTTGCTAATTTTTTACAACGCACTTTATATATATATATATATATATATATATGTGCTTTAAACAGAACTACAACATGGGATTACGTCAGCATACTGCCACAGTAGGAACAATGAGTAGTGTTTTATATCACCAATAGTCAGGACGCTGTCGCTTTAAGGATAGCGACGCAATAATGACTTGTCTTCTAAGCCGTTTATTTTGCAGCTCAATTGTCATGTAATTTTAACTGCCATCTTAACAGACGGCAAGAGCCACCGAAAGAGTGTCGTCATGGTGTGTTGTCCCTGATATCGGCTGATATGACCGCGGGGTGTTTCATTACCTGACGGCATGTCAAAAACTGTGCTCCAATACGACGCACGCTCATCTTGGCTTGGTCGTGGCAATGACGATGATGTGGTGTGCAGGCGGTTCATATATCTGCATATAGTCTACGTATGTCAGTAAACCACGCATGCATACAATACTTTCTCTTGTTGTGGACGAACGTGGACTGCAATTGCGTTTCCAATTCTCTGGGCTTTGGCCAACCCGTAAACTCTACAGAAGAAGGCGCTCAAAAGCAAGAAAGAGAGCAAAACAAAATGAGACATTTCAGCCTCCACTGAGCGGGCGATAATGTCGCTGGTTGACTTCGACATAGGCGACGTTTTCGTAGGCCACCACGCGCAGAAACGAACACCGCCCCGGGTCAGAAAATCGATTTCGTATTCGCACCTTTCGCAAGTAAGTTCTTGCGAGTCTCCCGCGCCAACTGTTAGCTATTCTCTGTCAGACGGTAGTAACAGTCAAATCAAAATGTAGATTAAGGTTACATGCTCAGTTTTTCATTTCTACTTTGACTTTCATCCTTCCCTCTCGGGCACTGAGCCGCAACTCAACATGAACACATCGTAATATTTATTGTCATACCATAGGTAACGCGAATTAATGTACCTGGCCACATTATGTGAGCGATCCTATTCGTCTAAACATGCACTGGCGCTAGGCAACGTACCACGCACACCAATGTTATATGTGCAATAAAAGAAGTATGGGCAGAGTTTTGGCATTGCTTTGCAAAGTGTGTAATTTCGAGACATCGAGTTGTTCGTTAGAGAAACTAAACATAACGGCTTGTGAGAAAATTCAGCTTTGCCCTTAATGCATCAACGTTTTGTTTGATTGAGAGATTCATTTGCTGATGCGAGCGTCAAATTAAGAAGAGTTAGCAAAAGTACAGATCCTGTACTTTTGCATACCTACTACATTGAAACTAATGTATTATTCTCAGGGTTTAATACCTTGAGGAATTCTCATTGCTCTTATAAAATCCGTATCCTTAGAAAAATGTGCACTTCATTGAGATTTTCCCGTCATGTTGGAACTAAATAGATGGTGGTTCAATTCGTGATTTTTGATTTTTCATATTACAATTTGAAAGAACGGCCGCCACCCATTATACAGAGCTCATAGCAATTGTGCAAAAGTCTTGACTATTTACGTCAATGTGCAAAGTGAGCGCAGAATAACCGCTCACAGCAAGACAACGGGAGCAGCTCCTCATTTGGGTGCCAGCTATCCAAGAAGATTTGCGTCTGTATTGGATTGGTGTGCATAATGTAGTAATTGACTACATGCTGCATCTGTACAGGTTCAGCGAGTTTAAGCTATACAGTCTTCTGATTGCCAGACAGATTTTTGAACATTATCAGTTATACTTTTTGCGGAAAAAAATAAGTTCGGACTGAGTTCCTTGAGCGCTTATGCTCGTTGCAAACAATGCTTTGTTTACACAAGAGGGCATATTTGATGCACAAAATTATCATCGGTAGGCCAACGAAAACTCGTACTCGCCCAAAAATGTGGTTTCAACACGAGCACACCGACGCTGTGGTACGGGCTTAACAAGACTCTACGTTTAGTGACCGATAAATTAAGACAAGCTAATAATTTGCGTCAGAATTGTTTTTGCTTGAGTAGACCTTCTGATATAAGTAATAGATGCATACATAAAGTAACACGAGTGATTCGTTTGATAAACCAAGCCAATATTATAGCTGGACATATCAGTTGAGTGTTGATACTCTCTTTCGACATGTCTACCGGCAAAATTCGATTGCTTTACAATCATGACTCAGACCGCCATCAATTTAGTAGTAGTAATTTGTCTCTGTATCCCTACTGCTTTGCGGCAAATCAGTCCGAGAATCCTAAATGAGAAAAATGTGGTTTGGTGCTTTGCCCTACGATATATCGGAAATGTTGCTAAGGCAATTTAAAGAAGGCATATACGGCTATATCAGTAGTTAACAAATTAAAGAAAAATTTAAGCATACTAACAGTTATTGCATAAATTGTGTAACACCTTATCAGTTTCCTTTCCAGTGCGGGCAGCTTACAGCTAAAAATTCTACCTCACGTCCTCCCCTGAAGTTTAGCAACTTACTAAGTTAGATATATTTCATGTAATACAATAGTGAACTGGCGTCCTTCGGTAAGCCACATAAATGTGAAATACAACTACATCGAGAAGATGAATGAGCTTTTGCATATTCATAACAAACGGAACCTTACGTTTTGTACAGTCCAACGTAAACTTTGGATACATTTAAGAATCATGTTAGCAATGATGTGCGAATTTGTTTACGTTGTAATCGCGCTTCTGCGTGTGCGGTGCGAAGACTTCAGATTTATACATATTATTTACTCCAACCTCCAATATAAGGCTAAATACTACCAGGTGTCAGAGCGATCGTTAGATCGTCAGCCTGCAGAGTCAAGCACTACTTAACAGTTCGCCTAGATCATGCTGTACACTGTATGTGGAAAGCACACTGTTGATGCTTCGAAAAGTTCCGATCAAACTTTGCCGACTTGTTCCCGTCACTAAAAGTCTCATCAGCGAGCGAGCGTGCGAGCTAAGCAGCGCGAAGGTGTACGAAGCGGCACGTCCCGCTCGCCTGCAAAGTGTGGTGATTTTCTTAAAGGTAGACCTAGCGGGATCGGCGTAGTCGTGGAAAAACCTAGCTGTACTATGCAAAGTTTAGCGCCTCGTCGCAGAACGTCTCGTCGCAGAACGTCTCGAACGTCGATGCACGCCGATGCCGCTTGACGTTCATCCCGATACGCCCCTGCGCCTCGGTCTCCGTCCATAGTACCTATCCAGCACCTATCGAACGTCGGGTAGCAATCTACGACGAGCGGGCAGCGGGAATTATGCAGCTGGCAATGTTACGCTCGATCGCTGCTACCTAATCCCGGCGGCGCTTCGCCGTCTTATCACACGCGGAGCGCACACACTCATCCATCCCCTCGTCGGTGAGTCTTTCCTCGATATCACAATGTAGACACCACCACCACCACCACCCCTCCATGCTCTCGGCCGATCCATCGGCGGTAAACGAATATCATTGCAAACGTCTTGTGTGCTGTGCGCTCGTTTCTGGCAAGACGCTGGACTCGAAAGCAAATTGGATTGTCTGCGGCCCGGTCCAGCTAATTCTGCTGGGTAGCAGCCACTCAGAATAGACACTGCTGACATGAGATGACCACGAATATGCTTCAACAATGTTTTGGGAGAAAAAACAAGATACATTTAAGTCGATCATAGTCGCTATATTCTAGAAATGTATAATTTACTAAAAACAACAGTGGAGCCGTTTAGGGAGCGCAGTGAGGGAGGGTGGGCAATATCATGGAAAAGTAACTCAATTATGCCACACTGCTGTTTTTATGAAGTCAACGATTTTAGTTCACTTCAAGCATTAGGAGGTTGTTTTTAAACATTAACCTACGGGGTTCCGAGCTCGTAGGGGTTAGTGCACGGAGGGGCTTCGCCGTGTGACATATATTCAAAGCATCAAGAGCTGGAATTGAGATATCTAAAGTTTCCCCAACAGTCCTTATGGCAACATGGACAGCTGACCCTCAGCGGTGTACGGATTATCATTCAACATCAATTCAATCAAAAATTCGATCAACATCAGGGATATCAAACCGGCGATACATAGCTGGATGACAGTCATATCGAGTGCACTAGTTCCCTAGACCACGCCGCCAGTGCCGAGCAAATTTAAAGTTAACCAAATGCGCAGTGCGCAGATGTCATTATTTAGGCTAGCCCTTTTCTTAGAGTTTTTTTTCCATTCACGGCTGAGTACGTGATTTCATAAATTGGCTGCACCGTTATTATTATTATTTTTATTCTTTTTACACGTTTTGCCTCCAATTATCGGCCATCTGCGCGATCTTGCACTGAACCTATGGCCCAAACGTGGCCAAACACGTCCCGGCCGACTGGCGTGCGTGGCAGCGACGACGACGACCAGAGCTGTGGGTAGCCCTCCGCCAACGACGCCTGTTCTCTATTCCGACTGGATCCGGTGGGCCCGCTGCGAGCCTCTGTCACAAAACTCCTTGACTTTCCTTGACTTTGACCCGTCGCCTCTAGTCTAATCGCTACGCTAATGAACTGCTTATGCCAAGAAAGGCAAGGAAGACAGCGATGGCCGTGGCACCGGCGGTGGTGGGATGGGGCGGTAGGAACGGGTCGACCACCGTTGGCATGTTACACTTCATTAGTGCGTAATTAGCGTGTGTTCTAGGGACTAAGTGCAAATATTCAGAAAGTCCCGCCTCTCCTTCTGGTTCATAGGTTTTGCTACGAACAACAGCTAGACAGATAGTGGTACAGTGACGGCAATTCGATAAAAGACTCGTTCGTACAGGTAGGTACTTATAGCGATGGTCGTAGCAACGTTTAAAGCGCCTCTGTCGAGCCGAATCCGAAGCTAATATTAGCCTAAAACGATTGTGCTCTCGTCTACTGAATAAACTCACAAGCGTCGCACAGGCGCAGTAAGGCAAACATGGTGATTATCAACTAATGGTTATGGTTTTCCACGTTCTACAGGTAAGTTCTATAAGACACCACAGCGTGGCGATCTAATTTGTATTACGGCTTATGTATGGCCCTTTTTTGGCATTAAGCTTCCCGAATCATTTACATTTTTGTCTGTTTTATCTGCGTGGTCAGCAGGTTCCACTAGCGTGCGTCTAGTTGGCACTGAATGATTAAGTCACCGGTATAATAGACTCCAAATGCATTGTCAGTTGTGACTTGCTGTCATAGCAAAGCATTTGCCATATAGAGAACTAAAGAGAAGCATGTCCGGCGATTAGATTGACGTTGATAATGGTCGCCACTATGCACTCGTATTGACGGCAAAAAAACGTCACAAATTCCCGAACAAGACTGTTTCTTTGAGCCGCATGACCCACCAGTTCATGCTGGTTTCGCTACGCGTTGTAGGTGTAAAAGTGCAAAGCGAACTAGTCGCAGAATTTGCAAAAGCAGCTACACACTGACAACATAGTGTGATGCTATAGGAGACGTTTAATTAAATCTCAAAGCTGATACAAAGCGCGTACGAAGTTAAGAAAAAACTTTAAAGATAAAGAAGGATTAATACTGTGCAATATTAAAGACAACCTATACTTTTTTATTTGACAGTTTGTTGTGATGAATGTTTGTCTGCTATAAAACTGCTTTGAATCATCGCCTGCAGGGGTTATCCAATTGAAGTTGTCCGTTGAGTACAAATATATTTAACTCACTATATGCTCAGTCGTTAAAGAGAAAACGTTTTACAATCACAATGCGTTGACCTTACGTTGTTAAACAGAATATGAAAATGCATGCTTGTCTGCAAGGCGTACTTGACCTTTGTACACATTTGCGGATTACACACAAAAACATGGCACTATTTAGTGATTGCTAACAATGCTAGCAACTTTAAAAATAATTAGCATTATAAGCGCTACTCTTTTTTGTATACAAGCTGAATAGGTACCGTTGTAAGTAACGATTGGGCACGGCTAAATAAAATAGAAAGAACAATAGTACGCAGATGCCCCAATAAAATATATGGAACATGACTATCCCCATATTTTAACAAGCTACAACTACCTGCTAATCCAACTTATAGCTAATTAGCTACTGTCTTGGCGTACTGCACAGGCAGTTAACAAGCCAACACAAGTAATGTATCGTAATATGCGGTACCATGCAACGCCTCCGTGTAATTAACATGTTCTTCCTCCAATATCCTACCATTGACTGGACATAGTGGGAATCTCGGAGGAGGAGTCGATGCGGGTGAAGGCTTAAAGACCGGTAGGGTGCCAGGCTTGAATGGCATTTCGATTTTTTTTTTTGTTCTGGGAGGTTTCGGGAATGCATGATGCACATGCGCCACTAGCAGCCTGCGTGACTAGTGTGAGACTCGCAAACCCACTAAACCCGGATTCCTCCCCACCCCCCAGGCTCGGTATTACTTTGGCATTACATCGAAGAAAGGTTCCAGGATGTAGTGGCTAATGTAACCACACTAATACTGCGCAGCGGCTGCATTCTACTGGCTTGGAAGAATGCCGATTTTGTACTTATCCTGAAAGGGGTTAACTTCTATAAGCCCACTAATTAGTACCTACCTAATTAGTACGCAGACAAAAGCATAGAGTCACTAGTAAAGTGCGCTCGCGATGCTTTGCTGAGGAGGCCTTCTCTTGCCGATATAAGTGTACATACACCCATCAAGCGAATAAATCAATCATAACGCAGGCTCCGAAGGGCCGACTGGCTCTCCGGAACCTGTATTACGGAACCTTAGCCGTAATGCGGATGGCTACTAAGGCAAAGGCTCTGCGCCAATCCCAGTCTAGGACAAGGGGCTTGCTAGTGGTTATACTGCTGAACCTTAGAAACGCATTCAACAGCCGGCCCTAGAACGTAAGCTTAGATGGACTGCTCAAGAAGAGCGTCCTGCCTTATGCGTACCGCGCAATATCGGCCTTCTCAAATGGGAGACATAAAGCCAATGACGGTTTTGAGTTTAACATGACGGCCGTGGCTCCTTAGGACTCGGTTCTAGGGTCCGTTTTATAGAACCTAGCTTACAATGACGTCCTTTGCTTAGACGAGTCCCGTGTGGCACTGAATTGCTGACGTACGCAAATGACTTTGCAGTGGTTGTCCAGGCCCCTCACCCCAGCAACTGAAAGTAAGGCCCAACGATGCCCTGGCAAAGATCGCCGACTGTATAAGGAAGCTAATCGTTGACACCCAATTGAAAGGGCATTCTTCTGATTGAGCCAGGAAAAGGCCCGCTTTTAAAACTAACTCTACAGGGTTCGCCGCTTAAATTAAAATATTTACCTCACGTTTAAATATTCTGAACTTGAATGACAAAAAAGTGCGTGACGCCTGGAGGTAAACTTCAATCGAGGATAAATTTACATCCAGATAGATCATGATGTGTGTTTAGTAAAATCATAAAGTTGTAATATACTAGGAACTGCTTGAAAGACGCCGCATGGTTGCTTAGAGCCTCTATATAGCTTAGCTGCGTCAAGTAAACGATGCTCTTCGAAGAGCCGACCAAAAAGGTCAAATCATCGATGACAGCGCTAGGCGTAACGACGTCAAATCGTTGTCCGAGAGCTCGAATGGAAGGTACTTCTATATTCTCGAGCCTGGCAAAGATAGAACACGTTTTTTCCGCTCACTGTTCAACCAACTAAAACACCAAAGATCAGTCAGAAAAGCTAACCTCAAAAGACTTCGAGAAAAACAACCCACTTTTGGCCAAAATTAGCAAAACGGGTTAAAAATGGTTGAGCAGTGAGAAAAGATGGTAAACAATAAGGGAGACTACATACCTTACGGGTATTGTTAGACCGTATAAAAACGCAGGAAAATAATCGCTCAACCTAGTAGATGGTGTGCCTACGTATATAGTTTATCTGATTGATAGAATACCTACAAAAGTTTTAGCGACACTTAAGAGGAACTAAAAAAACTTGTTAAAATAAAAAAGAGAGTTGTCCACATTGGCACCGGTTGGAACTAACTAGATCAGATTCCAGTCGAAGGAACTGCCCTGGGTAGCGTGTAGCGTGGTCTTTAAGGACCGTTCCTATTGAGGTACTAGGTAAAACGGCAAGCAACAACCGGCATATTCATCAGCGACAGCTTTGAGACGAGATCTAGCCAAGTAATCAAGAGCCTTAATAAGTAGACAATGGTAACCATTGCCGTATATTCTGTTACACCAACAACTCTGTGATGCAAGTGGTTGGCCACTATAATTTGCTTAGAGTTGCCAACGAGCAGTGCAATTCATGGATTGCGCAGTGCCACCAGAGTCTAATAGGGATAACTCTGCTTTCGGAACTGTAGAGAGACGAAACGATAGCTGGCCCTGCTAAACCAAATGGGCCAGGAACCTCTAAACCACGTTGGCAGCATCGTTTGCAGTCTTGCAGATGGCGAAAGCGTTAACTTGAGCAACAACTCGGGACAGAGTAAACGCGTTGGGTGGTTGTATGTTAGAACGATCAAATAGATCTGCATAATAATAAGCTAATAGGCTTCCGCCTCTTGGCGTTCATCAAGGACTCTTAGAAAAGCTTATGTTTTCGTTTCGAAATAACCGGCAAGAAGCCGTCAGTACAGAGAGGCTCTCCTAACAACTCCGAGTCTACGGGCGAAATGTTTGCTGCGGCAGACAGGATTAAGGTTGGAAAGGCGCCTGGCTTGGATGAAATACCGCCAGAAGCGGTGAAATGATTCTTCGGAGAGTATTCGTCACTTGTGGCGAGGATTATCACAAAGATCTTTCGTACGGGTAAGCTTCCTGAGAGCTGGAAGGCCGCCGAGGTAGTACTACTACCCAAAGGCAACGGGACACACTGGAATTGGTCGCTCGGGAGTAGAATTGGTCGCGTACGCGGATGATCTGGCTGTGACAATCAGGGCCAGAACTAAGATAGAGCTGGAGACATACGCCAATATTGCGCTGGCGGATGTCTGTAGGTGGATGAGAGGTGCCGGCCTAACACTCGCACCACAGAAGAGTGAAGCTATCCTACATTGGGAAGAAGAAGTGTGCTCCTCTAAAGCTTACGCTGTCAGGCATAAATATTGAGCTAAAGGACACGGCAAGATACCTGGGAATGCACTTAGACCAAGGATTGCGGGAAACTCCTCATGTAAGAATTGCGGCTGGGTAGGCGCAAATGACTAATGACATTGCCCGTCTATTTTCCAACACGTACTGCCCGAGAGATAGCGTCCGGGGACTTCTGATGTCCGTATCCGAGTCGATCATCCTTTTTGGCTCGCCCGTTTAGATGTCGCCTACAATAGACACAGACGCTACTAAAAAGATCCGGTCCAGCGGAGCGGAGCCCTACGTATCATTCGGGGGTATCGTACCATCAGCACGGCGGCCTCGCTCGTGCTGGCGGAGACAGTGCCGTTGGAACTAAAGGCTGCCGAACGTCGGCGCCTGTGGGTTAACCCATATAGGGAGTTTGTACAGGAACGCGAGGTGACACTCGATTAGTAGCAGAAGGAGTGGGACAGCATCCCGAACGGGCAACCAGAGGCGCTCGTGAGGAACCCCAATCCGAACATCCGCCGGTGAATGAATCGTCCCGGGGGCCGTCTCACATACCACCTGACCCAATTTCTCACAGGTCACGGCGATTTTCAGGTGTATTTAAATCGAATAGGGAAGACAGCGCAGTGCTTGTACTGTGACGAGGTGGACTCTCCGGAACATACAGTCTTGCGATGCGCCGCATGGACCGAGACCAAACGAGGCTTGCCCAGAAAGAACACGCTGGGAGAGGTAGTCACGTATGCTTACGTAGGTCAAAAACAGGGACGCGGTTGCAAAGCCTAATCAACGGATCACGAAAGCAAAAGAAGAGACAGGAAGAAGGAAAATGGTGGAAAGCGTCCGAGAATTGTTGCCAAGGCGCGACTCGACAAGCAGGACCTAACGATTTAAAACTTTTGAGACTTCCCCGCCACCTGTGTGTAGTTACCCTTCTGCGTTAAGGATAGCGCAGGTCGGAGGGTCATCTTAAGGAGGATACATACTGCCGCCTATCTATGTAAGGCTTTAGTGGGTATTGCCTTAATCCTTCGGCTCGGCTCTTGTCAAGCGCCATGACTCGCCGTTAGGTGGTTGAGTCCCACACAGTCTGAGCGTTGCCATGTTAGGGGGTTTACCACTTCTGTTATGCTTTCTCTCAGTCGTACGTAAATGTATTTTAAACCCTAAACCTCCTCCAAAAAAAAACTCCGAGTCGCGCTTATCTGTGATGTTGCTGCCCGCTGGTTGATCTTCAAAAGCTCGTATCTCCAGAGTTGTGGGAACAGATTGGATTACCGGTGGGTTTCTCAGTCAGCCTATTTTTAGATATATTTTGCGTTATATATTATAAAATATATTTAAACATGCCCTTTATACATAATAATATGTAATATTTTGCGCAAGTAGAGAACATACAGCCGAATGTCGTGCACTCTTCGAATTAAAAAAAACTAATTATTGCAATAAAAACTCACAATATCTTAATTGCTCTATTCGTGCATCTCCTATTGCCTCACAAAAAGGGCGGGTGAAGTTTCAGGACCGTTGAAACTACTTAGCATTTTTATTCAAGTTTGCCGACAAGCCAGCAATATTTGACCTGTTTCTACAAGTAGTTTAGAGGCGTTCCGTAGCAGGACTTAAATTGTGCTGCGAGTGTTGGCTTGCTTCGGCTTGGGCTTGGATAGTAGCCTCTGGTTAGGTAGCAGAAGCTGCGGGGTAGTTCCTTTTTGTGTGGCCAATAACTGCAGCACAGTAGGCCTTGTTGCTGTCCCCACCGCCAGGTGGCTCGCTCCTAGCAAGGGAATGGACGACACTGATACTGTCAGTAGTAGTTGCAAGTTTATGCGTTGCTTTGACCTGCTGAAGAGCTTTCGCCTTCATAATTATACTATTCTGTTTCCAAGAAAGTGTGCTACGCGCATTAGTGTCACTACAATTGCCTCAGCTGTTTCCTACAACTGAAAGCTAGGCACTTGTCTGTTAGCAGAACGGCGCGTAGGGTTATATATACTACTCAGGAACATCCCTGGGTACATCTTTTACAACGGCAGACACAGATCAAATTTAGATTTGACGGTTGCGTTAGAAGGAATAACTCACTGAATAATCGACTGAAGGAGCAAGCAACCTACAATTTCTACGTAACTTTATTCGTTAATTTAACTCACTCCCAGCCCTTTCGCCCGCTACAGCGGCAACGCTTTCTACGACTAAATTACACCCGTCTTTTTTTGTGGAGAAGTAGCTGGAAAGTACGGTTTGAACACGTATATCATTGCAGGAAACTCATATCCAAGTGTGAAAAAATCTATTCAGCCATTAGTGGGGGAATCCATTCACCAAAAATAAAAATTAAATTTAATAATCTTTGTCGCTTTATATCACTGAGGCATAGATTCCGGCATTGACTTTCAGACGCTGGTCAGGTCCGTGTCCAGCGTGTTCGGTGGTGACTTTGTTAAAAACGTCGCGGGAGTGCGCTTCTCCGCTTATGCTGGGTAACTCAGAATGGAATCCATCGCACGGGGACGCACGTAAGGCTGTGAGTCTTTCCAACCTCAGACAATAGAAATCTCCATGACCCGCCAGAACCTGGGTGGTGTGAAAGGTTAGTTATCCTTCTGGCCGATTTAGTCATTCTCTGATGTTTAATATAAGTCTCTAGAAAAAGGCGCCTGAAGCATCCTACTCCAGGTTGTCCCTCCCATCCTGCGACAGGTGGATGCTGTAGGGTCTTTTCACAGACGGTAGAGCTCTTCCGTCTTTAGATCCAAGGAAACCCTTCTGGCGAGAAAAACAATGCAATTGTGGTTCCAATTGGTTGCGATCATTAAGGTTACAGAAAGCCAGGCCGAAACTCTGTATAGAGTGATTCGGCCACAGAAATAATGATGCGTTGCCTAAAGTACTGAGGTTCAAAGACGTTGGGTACAAAGCGTGCGAATTACTTGGCAATTTGGAGGGCTTTCTCCATTACCCGGTGCAAGTAATAGATACCTCGACGACCCCGGTCAAGGAATGTCCAAGGTACTTTGCCGTAATAGCAAATCTGGATTGTGAGGAAAGTCATTAGCGCAGGCAAAGAAGTCAGCTCTCGAGGAAAGGTGTACCGAAGCACGTTGTCGTAAGTTATCGACGTTGCTTGGCAGAATAGGCCAAAAGAGGAGCCTGTCCTTCAATTGAATCCGCTTGCTGGCTCTAATTGTCGAGCGTTCTTTTTAAAATCTAAATTGTAAGTCGGACATGAGGCTGTTTCTCTCCGCAAGTCTCGGAGCGTGCATTTCCAATAGACTCAAAACCTTTGGCCAGAACCAAGGCAAATAAGGCGGTAATAGATAGGGCCATGCAGGACCAGAATAAGATTTCCACTCTATAGGCATCGAGTCCATGACATCTTCGTCATTGCAACGGCCACCGTTTCCGGAAACTCCTTCATCTGTAGTTTAGCTGTAGAAATTGTGGTGTCGTGGCGTCTTTCCCGGCTAGTGACGTTCCGATGCTTTGCATACTTCCTGCAGTGTGACTGCCAGAGACTCCTAGGTAAATAGTATGGCCAAAAGGAGCGTGCTGCGGAAATAGAGGTAAAACCGCTTCTTTGACTCCCTTTGGCGTTAGATTCCCTCTTGTCAATAGAACAGGCCACCCCGTACCATCTTGTATAGACAGCTTCAGGAATTGTTATCCAGCTCTTCCAAACAGGCTTTCCAAAAGCGCTCCTTGATGCAAAAGGGTATCCTGCGAAGAAAGGCGTACAGCCTCTTGTACTCGTATTTGCCGTTGTGGTGAAGAGCCGCGGGCGCGGGCTGCCAGAACCTGAAGAGGAGGCGCCCCGCCTGGATGTAGGCTCTTCTAAGGCGGTAAATGTCGCCGTCCACAAGTGTTTAGGTACGACTGGGCAGTGACGTCTCTGGTTGACAGCATGGCCTGCGGGTGCTCTGCACGCTGCCTTCAGAAACTTCTGCAAGCTCGCCGCGGTCTTAAACGAGCCTTTAGATCCGATAAGTTTCTCCAGCAACTCTCGAAGCTTGTCGGCTCTCTGGCGTCTGGTGGGCGAACGTTGCAGGACAGGCGATGTTGCTTGGTATACATGTCAAAATTGCACTTGAAATAGTGGTAGCAAAAATATTCTTTCCAGATGGCCTCTGTTCGGCGCGTCATTGTTCTATTGATGCTCAAAATGAGCCCAGCTCTGTTGGCGCACCTCTTGCGTAGGAGTACCAGTCTTGGATCCTCCGGCTCTTTCAGCAGATATGCGTTAGCGGCGGCACCAACAATTCCGGCTATGGCTAAAATGACGTTTGAAGAAAAATAGTCGAGTGAAACGTCGGAGTTGCAGTAGCAAGGCAGGTAACAACGCCCAGTGTTAACCGCGTCGATCTAGGTAAATATCGGGCGCCGGCAGGATATTAGGCCGGGGTATTCTTCTATTGTCTGGCTATCTTTTAGATGTTAACAACGCGTTTTGTATTTCATAGAACGCCATAAATAAAGCATTTGAAACAAAGGCATGTTTCCCTACTTACAACGCATCCTAGCGTTCTCTTTAAAAGACCGAGCATTTACCTATAAAATTGTGAACTATGCTGTCACAGCTGGCGTCCCCCAAGTGTTTCATGGAGTACTTAGTAACCCTTTCGGAGTTTAGCCCGTCGTCTACGCAGACGATTTGGCACGGATCATTACCGCTCATGACGAAAACCTGCTCGAAAGAAAAGCCAGCGAAGGGCTAGGGATAACCGACATTATCTCTACATGTTGGCTCTCAAATTGGCTTTATGAAAAATGGAGGGAGTGCCTGAAATACCCTTCACAGAATCTAAACGTATGCCATGTGATATGGAATAGGCGCGCTGTAACAGCTATACCTACACCGTCAAAGATGAAGACGTACGTGAGCGACCACGGCAGAGAGCACTGTTTGTAAGCCGTATTGATCTCACACACAACGAGCCAGATACTCAAGATTATGTTACTCGAATCGTTGGTACTAGCTCGGGCGTAAAAGTAACAAAGCTTGCCGGGCCTAACCAAGCATACTACAACACCTTCCATATTATAGTCAATTAGGACACTTTTTATAATCTATTAGATCCAGCTGTATGGCCGGAAGGTACACGGGTTAGGCCGTTTCGAGGCCAATTAAAACCATACAGAGTATTTGGTGCACCACAACCACTGTCTTCTGGACTAGGTAACAAACGACCCCGAACCGAATAGTCTGATACAATGCTGGTCGAGGGTAGCCCGCCAAATTGACTTCAAGACGGATGCGACAACAACACACTTGTTAACACGACCAAATTTGCAGAACTCAAGACAATATTCCAATGTATCCTTTAAAATGTAGAAGGATTTTATTCAGTATTAGAGAGTTGTGGAAAAAAACAAGTTTGAACAATATGACATAATGCTTCTTACCGAAACATTTGTAACAAACACAGCAGCTTTTGTGCTACACAAATACAATATCTACCATGGTGAAGCTATAAAGGCCGTGACAAACGAATTTCTCTCGCCCGCAAGATAGGTCTCAACAAGCTAGAACAAGCCTTATATCTAGTCCCTATGCGACCGAAGTAGACACAGATTTTTACGAGCGTTCACTTTGGTGGGCCATTCAATCTGCAGCATTATATAAGAGGAACACTGCGACGAAACACAAACCATGGTTCGATCACGAGTGTAAAACCATCAAAACGCACATTTGTTGCCACAACGATTGGAGCCTATCAGGGCTGGCAAACCTAGCTGATCTAAAGAAAACGTATAAACGAATGATTCAGAAGAAGAAATATGAATACGAGACCGCGCAGCGCACGCAACAGGTAGAAGAAAGCATCCCGAAATCATGGATCCTCTTACCGAAGAGACCTGTTCTAACAAACCCACTAATAAACGACGGAGAATGGGTCTCGCATTTCACAACCCTACTGAGCCACGATGTACAACTGCCTGACAATGAACACGCACCGCATATAAAGCCTGACTGGGAAGACTTCACGGAAGGGGAGGTTCGAATGGCTATACGTGCGAAGAAGGACGGTGGAACGAAAAATCATCAGGTCCTGATGATATTTACTACGAACGTCTTAAGCAGGGAATAGGGCACGTAGCCCCAAAGCTAGCAGCGCTGTTCAATGCATGCTTAGAACAAGGGCACATCCCCGAGCAATGGCGCCGAAGCAACCTGCAACCCATTTACAAAAACAAAGGCGACGCCACAGACCCAACGAGCTACCGCGGGATAGCATTAACTAGCGTAGTCTACAAAATATTAACCTCACTAATTGTGACTCGACTATACAGCAAATGTAAAGACCCAATACCAGCGGAGCAGAATGGGGTCTTGGAAGGTCGCCCAACTGAACGAGCTCTCGGAAAAGTCCTTCGTCACGTGCGGGAACGTTTTAACGACGGACAGATGACCTACGCAGCGTTTGTTGACTTCAAAATTGGTTTTGATAGTGTACCTAGAGACTGCCACCTGGAAATTTTGCGATAGCATTTTGGCATCAAAGGTCGAATGTTCAACCTAATGAGAAACATTCTCACTGCGAACTACATCACAATCAGAAATGGGCCTCACTGTGTTGCGCAAGAAGTTAAACAGACAATTGGGCTAGCACAAGGCGATACGGCAAGCCCTTTCTTATTCATCCTTTATGTCACAGGGTTAAGCCAAATACTTCAAAATGCTAAAGCCCCGCATGTATTCTACCCTGACGAACTTATCATAATGGCCAAGTCAAGACCACATCTACAGTTTTACCTGAATGAAATGAGCCAATGGTGCGCACAGTTTAAGCTGACAATTAATATATCCAAGACAAAAGTTCTTTGGTTTTCCCGAGGAGGGCGATACGCCAGTCTTGACTACATCATCAGGGACAATAACCAAAATATTAAATTAGTAAGTCAATTTAGCTATCTCGGGGTAATCTTGACCCCTGACCTATATTTTACAAAGCACATAGAGAACAAGCGTGCAAAATCGATATCGGCCATGATGCTACTCGGAAATCTTACACGGACTGACACTAAGACTGGAATGAGCCTTTTCAAGATAAAAATAGCTCCAATTTTAACTTACTGCCTTCGGGCCGTTGCACCGAGCTTGACCTTAAAGAACATTAAAGAGATAGATAAAATAAAAGCTAATTTTGTGAAGTATATGTTCGGACTGCCGCGAAACGTTTCAACAACGTTGGCGCTGGAAGTATGCCAGGAGCGAACCTTTGTAAAAGAACTTATCCTGGGCAAATACGATTTTAGCGCGCTGGTCGTAGAGCAATATCGCGCTTACAGGGAAAAGCATAATTTGCACTTTGCCATAAAGATTTTCACCGACGGTCCCGCATTCACGTCAGACCGTTGGAAGCGGGGATTGCAAGCAAACAGACGCATACTCTGTAGACTTACCTGGCATGGCTACCATTTTCCATTATATGTCTGTGAAACGAAGTGCAGATTTACGTAAGTAATAAACCCAAATATAAAAAAGGCTTGGCAATTTCTACAGGTTGACTTTGGAGCCTTATATTATCAATACTTGCAAAGCGTTCTCTACGACAAAACTGTATCGCTTTTATCTTGGACATTTTTGTTGCCAGCAAAGTGTCTGTTGCAAACTTTGCAAAGCCCAACGCTTCCTAAATATTGAAACGATCCCCAGAATACAGCACAATATCATCAGCATATTAGATGAGATGCATTAATGGATGTTTTTGGTTCACAATTGCCAACAGGTTACTGACAGAACATAGAACTGAACTAAAATTATCGTTTTGTGCAACACCCGTTATCTGTCCAAAATTGAAATAATCGGCAGCACTGTCGTTCCGTATCACAAAGGTCTTTTTCAGAATAGCCGTCAATAGCTTGAGAAAACGTGGTGGGGCATCATTTATTACCAGGTCTCAGAAAGCGTCTGTTTTTAGTATTAAGTCACGCGACGACTTGACCAGCATTGCTCGCACTATGGAGAACATCCTGCGCGCCAAGGAGAAGAAAAACCGTTATTACATGACATCGTCCCGTGGGGCATCCCGGGATAGCTAAATTTGTAAACTACTCTTTTCCTCCGATCGTTTGAAGTTATGCTCATGCAGTTCCGTATCGGTTCCGGGAATTGGGACATGACTGTTTTTTAGTGGGTTGCAGCCCCAGACTACCGACTCACACTCGCAGGCGAGTTCCCCGCGGTGGTGTCCGCGTGTGCGTAACGCATTTTACAGTTAGTTCTTTAAAAAAAGTCTCAGAAAGCAGTGTACTCTGCCTAGGGGATTTCAACCTGGGGGGCATTGCCCACCTTTTGCCAGTCATCCGTCGGCGCGAGGGTCCTACGGCAAAATTGTTGCCGGCCCCGATTCGACGGCGGTTCAGCGCGTCTAGATGCTCCAGGTAAAGCGTCAGGCCTGGGCTGCGCCGTAGCACCTGTTTTCGACTCTCTAGATGAAATAGGCTCCTTCCGCTTACTCGACTCTTGCAGCTGTGTGCGGTATGACGAACAGGCCATACTGTCGGCTCTGTGACCCGAGACATCGCACACGATACAGTGTGTCGTCTCGGCCTTACACGCAGCCGCCGCATGATCTGGCGATCCGCGCCAGCAACTCATCTCGTTCCCTCTGTACCGCCTCTAATGAGCTCCGGAGGCTCCCGATCCTCTCCTCCGCGTCCTTTAGCGAGGTCCGCAGAGAAACGTTGAAGAAATCCACTGCCGTTTCGACTCTGCGGAGATCCAGGTCCAGCTTCTCTGATATTTCTTTTAGCTCAATGCGGGTGTTTCTCAACTTGCAGGACTCTACCACTGTCCTGACATGTCCTTTGAGGGCCGTTAACGCCCAGCCGTATGCTGCCTCCGCGTCAAAGCCTTGTTTGAGATTAGCCTCTGCGCAATCCGTCATCCCGGTTGCGAAGGTCGTCTTGGGTGTCACGATGTGTTGTTCGACGACGTCAGAAACGCGTTTCTTGTCAGAATGGATTCCCATCGTGGTATCCGATGGACGTTTTCGAATGCCGAGAGGCTCGACGCACGAGTGATCCATCTCCATCGAAGATTCTACATCGTCGACGTCTATGGCGGGACGGTTTAGCTCCGCTACGGGAGCGTTGAGGTCGCCCCCTATGTCCTCGCTGGTAGGCACCGGAGGATCAGGGGGCGGCCTCGCGTGGCTCAACGACGGTCGTACGGGCATTGTACCCCTTTTTCCCCCAGATATCTCAAGAAATGCAGCAGGTATTTTCGCGAGCGCCTTAGATTTTGCTACGTTTGGGCAAGTCTCTTATGGTGACAACACGGCAAGGCGATATCTATAGCCGTTCGCTATCAGAGTTACTGAGAAAGAAACAGTAGCAGCGTTGCCGCGTCTGTCTGGCCTGCGTCTCGCCGGGTAGACGGACAAGGCCGGCAGTGGCGCCGCCCTGGTGGCCACAAATGGAACTACAGGTCGACACTTAGCTCACAGCGGTTACGAGATGCGGACACGCATCCGCGTCGCTCCGCGGGCTCTGCGCACGAGACGCGGGTGTCAAATCGCACAGATCACACTACGGGTGTCAAATCGCACAGATCACACTACGGGTGTCAAAGCGCACAGATTCATGTTTGAGCGCCCCCCTCCCAGCACCGCAGCCATCTAGAAGGTTTCACTTCTATACGTGACTTAGCAGCGGAGGACAATAACGCGTGCACAGGATTCTGGCAGCAAAAGTTGCCCCGTCCACCTAAAGTCGAGTAATCAAACTCTGTAGTCAAAAGCAACCCGCGGCAATAATGTCAATGAAATTGCAGGCGGTTTCCTTCTTTTTCCTGCCCCCACCACCGCTTCACTCCTACCCCTGTCATGACTGGGCAGACATTGGTCAAAACTACGGTGCGGAAAAGTCGGGCATTCTCCAAGACGATGAGGACTCTCTGAGCGCATATGGCCGATAACAAGCACCAAAACCAGCAGTCAGTAGCCTGGTCAAAAACGGTGACGGCAACGTGACGATACGTATTGGAGAGACCGTCCCCGGCCTTGGGGCGTATTTGACTAAATACATAAGCAGTGTCACCATTTGCTAGGCACACAATCGAGCGGGCGGGGCCTTGCGAGAGGTGGCCCTTTGACGCATCAATCATGCGAATCGAAGATAAGTTACAGTGGCTCCTTACTGCCCTCGAGGAGATCCCACTCTGGTGGGCTGGACAAAAGACTGCACTGTCCATCAGAGACCACAGCCACAAGAACGGCCTACCTGCCGGATATCAATATTGCACTATAAGTTCACCCCCCCCCCATCAAAAGCGATAAGATTTAAAGAGTTATTAGAGTACATATTATTATTATATTTATTCATGTAAGTTCACTATGTTAGCACTTTGGAGTGGACGATTGTCTCCGCGCAAACGTGGTTAGAGTATATTATAACATCAGTTGACACTTATTATTACGCTGGCCACTCGCTGGCGAGTGACTAATGCCCTTGCGAACAACTGCGATCTGCCAAAGTCCGCGCGTTGAGGTGGACTCTGATTAGATCCTGGGGGTGACCCCTGAAAAGGTGTCACATGTCGCGTAATGTCTCGCACTAAGGACGGCATCTGACCCGAACGTGATTCCTTGAAAGCAGGAAAGTGCATACACCACAGAGCACCAGGTGGGTCTCTGTCTCATAACAGAACCAAATGTGCACATCTCCCGTTCTACACCTAACATGTACACTGATGACCAAATTAACGTGGCCATTTGGTGGACACGCCAAGATGTGACGCTCTTCCTCACCGATTGGGGTCATGCGGAAGGCTTTGTGTGGACGTACCTTCCATAAAGCAATCTCGTTGTATATTCGTGTTACTTTTTACCTAATAAAACTCTGCAAGACCTGGAGGACTACCTGGATAGGCTATCGGTGTCAATAACATCTCACCGATACCCAAAACACTCACTGCTCATCACGGGAGACTTGAACGCAGTGCACACTACCTGGGGGGGGGGGGGGGTCGCCGCGCCACCGACAAAGGCGTGACTCTTCTTGACTGGATGTCTGAGCACAACATGGCCCTGGCCAACTACGGCGATGTTCCTACGTTTGCGCGCCGAGGTCAAACACCGTTCTTAGACCTCACCTTTGCGGACCCGACCGCTCTGCGGCAGATCCAAAACTGGAAAGTCCAGGAGAACGAGGAAACCCTAAGCGACCACCGCTACCTAACGTTTGAATTGGTCTTACCTATCACGCGTTGTCCCGGAATGCCGAGGCGCACGTGGCAGATGCGAAACATCAACAAAAGTGCTCTCCAGACTTTTTTTAAAAACCGATTCACTCGCTTGGCGGACACTCCATTAGACAAAGATGCCCTGGCTACAATCCTGGCGGCTGCCTGCCGCGCGGCTGGGGGCCCAGCCAGACGTGGCGGCAAAAGAGGCCGGCCTGCTCTCATATTCGGCCTGATATTCAGATAGCCCGCGAAGACTGTATACGCGCAAACCGCACACTGACACGTGCACGCTCTTGACTGGCAAAACGAAGACGACAGGGGCCCAGTGGTGACATTCTGGCAGATGCCGCTGTCAGGATTGAGCGCCTAGAGGATCTTTACCGTACGCGTCGACTCCACTTACGAAAGTCCATTCAGTAGGCAAAGATCAAATCCTGGAAGGCCTTGGTGGATTCAGCGGAAGCGGACGTGTGGGGTATTCCCTATAGGATCGTTATGGGCAAGCTCCACGCATTACCACCACCTCTCCCGGCAGAAGAAATTCGTCGGGCAGTTTTCAAGCTTTTTCCGCAACAACCGGCCCGCGCTTATACTAGCATTCCCGTTGACCCTGAACAGATCCCAGAAGTAACAACGAAGAACATAATAGAAGCGGCGGAGCGGTTAGCACCTGGTAAAGCCCCGGGCCCGGATGGGGTCCCGTCGGGCGTGGTGCAACTGCTGGCACAATCCTATCCCAAGCCTCTTGCAGAGCTAGTGTCACGCTTGTTGATAGAGGGTCGCTTTCCCACCCAGTGGAAACGTGCCCACCTAGTACTAATACCGAAGCCGAACGCCTCACCCGGCTCGTCAGCGCACCGCCCCATATGCTTACTCGACGCTGTAAGCCAACTAGTCGAAAACGTGCTCGTTCAGCGCTTGAACAAAGAACTGGAAGAGAGAGATGCCCTCTCAAACAACCAATACGGATTCCGCAGGGGCCGCTCTACCCTTGATGCCGTGGAGCGAGTCATGCAGGCGGCTCGCGCCGAGCGGCGGTAGCCACTCTGGTCACAGAACTACGTGCTATTAATATTGCTGGACGTCCGCAATGCGTTTAACTCCGCCAATTGGTCGACAATAATGAGTGCGCTCGAGCAGAAGGGGATATCTCCGTACCTGCGGCACATGCTATCATCGTACTTGGAGGACCCATCAAATTACGGCGGGGGTGCCGCAGGGCTCAGTACTCGGCCCAGTCCTATGGAACGTGGCATAAGATGGTGTCCTGCGGCTTGATGACTTGCCGGATGGAGTGGAGACAATCGCTTACGCGGATGATCTTGCACTGGTGATTACCGCTTGCACATGGACTATCCTGGAGGCCAGGGCGAACACGGCTCTTGATCGAATAAACAGGTGGATGGCTGAACATCACCTGGAGTTAACACCACAAAAAACCAAGGCCCTTTTCATAACCGGCCGCAGGCGGACACGGCCTATATCCCTGGAGCTCAATGGGCAGGCTCTAACGCCATCCCGCCACGCCAAGTACCTAGGGGTGACCCTGGACACAGGTCTAACTGGCCTACCACACATCAGGCAGGTCACGCAAAAGGTGGCAAGAGTATCGGCCAACCTGGCCCGTATACTACCCCGAGAGGGAGGCGCGTCAGATCCCAAACGGCGCCTACTAGCTGCTGTTGCAGAAGCGGTCGCGCTCTATGCTGCACTAGTGTGGGCAGACTTAGCACTCAGATCGGTCACGGCTCGCCAGGCCCTGCGCCGCTCCCAACGGAGCGTGGCAATACGGGTTAGCCGGGCATACCGGACGGTTTCCTCGGACGTCTTGCTTGTACTCGCATGCCTGCTTCCATGGGACATGCTGGCGGAAGAGAGGAGCAGACGGAGATCAAACGGGGAGATATCGTGGACTGAAGCTCGAGAAGCCACACTTGCCGCTTGGATCGAGATGTGGACCCAACCACTGGACGGAGACACAAGAGGTTCGTGGACGCGCTCCATCATCACGGACTTGCGCAAGTGGTACACGGCACAGGGACCAACGACATACTACGCTGCCCAGGCGCTGAGCGGACATGGCCAGTTCCAGGCGTACATGATGAAGATCGGGAAAGCAGTGACGGACATATGTGTTCTCTGCGATGCCGGGGTGCCCGATGATGTCGCGCATACCGTTGAGGCGTGTACGGCATTATCTGCGTTCCGAGATAGCTCACCGTTCACCCTACGGGCATCTACCGCGCAGGCGATCGTCACACACATGGTCGACTAACTGGGGTGCTGGCCTAAAGTACCTCGATGGGCTCATGCGCGAAAAGATCCGGCTAGAGAATATTCGTCGGGCGCAATTCGTCGCCCGGAACCTCCCAGATTTAACCCAGCACGACCTACCTGCTCGGGTCGCACCCACAGACTATGGAGAGGGTTGAAGCGTGAGACTCCCCTCTCCTGGTCTCGAAGTAATGGTTCACAATTCCGAACCAAGACGGGGGTTTTTGGGGGGTGGTTTTTAGTGGGTAGTGCAATGTAATTAGATTGAGTCATGTACTCTCTCTCTCCTGCGTTTAGTCTCACACTACCCGCCAACACATCGGCGAGTGTGCGTAAATGCACTTTCCACCCCCCTCCAAAAAAATTGAGATACGGTTTTATCAGTATCTTGTCTTTTCCCTCTGCATTACCTCGAGCGAGCATCGGAGCCGTCCCCCCTCCGCACCTGTCGAGGCGTTCTTAGTTCCGCCCGGAACGTAATCAATCGTCGAGTCCACTTCACGAAGCGCCAGATAGAGCTTCTCAGAGACGTCCTTAAATCCCTTCTTGGTATTTTTTGCCTTGAAAATGTCAATCAACTTTCGGATGTATCTTGTAAGAGTGGCAAGGGCCTGACCATTAGCCGTCTCCGCGTCAACCTCTCTTGTAGACTCTTTATCTCTGTTCGAGAAGTTCTCCGCTTGGCGCTTCCATTGTGTATGCCCTAAATGATTCACGCTAACCTCGTCTGCGTCTACGCCGGTCAGCAGCCGTAGCCCCCCCATCCCTCCCCAAGAAATTATAGAAGAAGGTAGGGGCTCAAGAATGGATCCGGTACGTTCTATGGCTATCTCTCTTCAAAAACGTTTCGTCGCTATCTCTCTTCAAAACCGGTTCGTCGAAAGGATTTGCCCAGTGGCAATTCCGATTCCAGAGGTTAAAACTGCAGCCCTCTAGCCCGCCCCGACCCTCGCAACTTTGCCAAGAAGCTGTAGTATCCTCCGTCAAATAGACGAGCTCCCAACATCTAGTATATAAAGAGGTGCCAATACTGGTGGCGGGTGCCAGCGTCCAGCGCACGTCTGTGCCCGGCACCGTCACGTCCGATGCACAACACCAATGCGTCCAGTGCACATCGTCGATACGTCCAATGTAGGTGCAAAGCACGAAGTCAATACGCGGTAAGCTTGTCTATTGCACGCAGCGCGTACGTAGCAGACATGGAAGCAGATGGTTTCACCGCCCGGGCGGGCCGGGGGAGACTCCGCGTAGTGTCATCTCTTCCACAGGGAGTCTGCGGCGGCGCTTTGGCGAAAAAATTGTACTAGTCACTCTGATACTGGACGTATTGCAGCGTGGCGGATTTGTCCCGAGTGCTGTGCGACGATGCGGAGCACACGTACAAACGCCTTTCCAGCGACCGCCTGGTGCCCACGTAGCAATCGTCCACGGCCTTGACCGTCCAACAAAGCAAGAGGCCGGGGCAGGCCTTCTGTCTTGTGCGCAGGGAGAAGACCACCCGCAGCACCGTCTGATGGACAGATCAGAAACCACGGCAGACCACTCTAGAAGTAAGCTTGAGGTAAGGCAAAGCAGACACCAATAGAAAAGACTAAGCACTCTTCTCTAAGACCAAATTCCAGTAAATCAACGCCGTTGGGAGTGGACGTCTGCTTTCGATGACAGTCAGCCACGAGACACGCACAGAGGAGAACAACGATATGCGTATATCTGAAACGCGTGAACCTCTGTAGGCTCCAGTGAAGCAATCTTAGGGCGATATATATATATATATATATATATATATACATTTACATCTATAAATTTGCATATACTCTTGTGCGCAGGTAGAACCCAATGAAAAAATAGGAACAAGTAAAAATACATGACTTATAACAGGTTTTAGGCAAACAACGGAAAAGGCAGAACGAGCACACCTCATCAGCAGCAATATCAACCGCAGCATGAGGAGGGGGCATGCAGACTGATTGTTGGAACAGCTCGGATACGAGCCGCGGCGTTTACATAGATTGCGTGCGTGTTTTGGCCACAAGTTTGTGCAGTGGATGAATCGGCTTAGCATCATCAGAAGACGGGCCGCCAGCCGAGCCTACTACGAGACATCCTACGAAGAATCCTACGCTTCGTTAAGCTCACCCTCACTAGTTTAGGGTGCAGTGCTCTCCTGACTGCAGTCCAGCCTCGTTGATTCATCCTTAGAGCTTTGCAAGAGAAGCAAAGGAAAAGAAAAACAAGAAGCAAGAGAGAGAGCAAAATAAGAAAATGAGAAGAAGAAGCAGTAGCAGCACGAATGCCGTCGTGGGCGGCAATGCTACGGGCTTCCCTTCGCTCACTTTGTCGCCTTAAACACGCGCCAATCTAATTGCTTGTACTCTAAGCTGTCGCTATACTGCTAATACTACTATCGCTGTTAAGACTACAACACTACTACACCTTTTACTATAGTCACAACAACAATAGCAACAACAGCTGCAGCAGCAGCAAAAACAGCGGCAACAGCAACAACAACAAAGACTACTGCGACAAAGGCTTGAACAGTTCCTTTGTGGGTCTGCGTTCTCTGCCTCCCCCTCTCTCTACCTCTTTACCTCCTAACTATCACAAGATTTTCGCTTATGGGCAACACGCGCCCCGGGCGTCGCCTAAAGTAGGCACACTCGCGGAGACTTATAACGCTCAGCGTACAACAACGTTTATTACTCTCTAGAGGGATGTTAACTTCGTCCGTTCCATCCGCTTCCTTCAATATCCTTTCTTTCTTTCTTTTGTTCTCTGTTGTTGCTGTTGTTGTTTTTGTTGTTCATGTTATTGCTGCCGCTGTCTCTGCTGTTGCTGCTGTTGTTGTTACTACTCTTGTTGTCCTTGATGCTGCTGTTGAAGTTGCTGGTGTTGTTGAAGTTACTCAACAAAAAATACATTCCTTTAGCCGGCGGAAGGAGCGGCGCTTCGAGGGCGGGAACGCACCGAGAGGTCGAGGGCCACGGAATTTTTCTCACACTCAGCTTGGGTAGGTATTGGCCTGGCACAGCTTTTTTTCGGGCGCATCCTCGGCTGTCGGCTTTCGGTCCCATCTGTGCCTGTCTACCGTTCGCGTAGGAATGGCAAACAAGGTACGAGTATCTACCGCCAGTTTATCTGCCTGTCCGAGAGATCCTCGTTTGCTCGCTGAGAAGGCAAATGGACATAAGAGCGGCACAAAGTCGCCGACCCCGCCTACAACACGACAGAGACCAACGGCCCGTCGTTCTGCAGAGTTGTCCCAGTCCATTCAGTTCGGCAGTGGTGTACTTCACGTTGCCTCACTCAAGCAACCTACCAAGTTTAACGCTACCCAACAACGCCCGTGGCAGCAGAGCAGCGTAGACACTGCAGCTGCGGTGAGTGGGAGCGCCGGTCATTTTCTCATGCCGCCCTCCTCCGCTGAACAGCGTCTTTGAACGTATGCTGTCGCTGTCGTATCAGTGTACTGCCTGATTTATACATATATACAGATACATATTGTACCGTTTCAATTCTGGTTTTGTAGACTGAAATCGTTTTTAGTCAGATTCTACGTCAGGCTAATAGAAGACGTAAGTGCAAAACCGTCGTACGTTTTTTGAACAACAACGCGCTTGTGTCATAATCGCGTAACGCCACAGGAGGCACACGCCGTGACATTACGGATTGGCACAACTCAGTCCAGTTGCACACAACACAAACAGTAGGAAAATCACTCAAAAACATATCAGCGGTGCGTAAAATTGCACATTGCTAAGTATTTTCGTCGCTGGTGGGTAGATGATGCGCCCGATAGTTACACAAAAAATAATTTTTATAAGCGTATTCTATAAATGTATATATATACGTGCATTATATTGGCAGTATATATATATATATATATATATATATATATATATATATATATATATATATATATATATATATATACAGTCCGCGAAAAAAAGATACAGTTCCCCTTTTTATTTTTATCTTTTTGTTTAATTTTGCCATATTACACGCATTTATTGTAATCAATCGTGCAAAGACTACAGTGAAACATGTTCACAGCGGAGACTTTCATCGACATTTGGGGTCTTGAATTACTTTGAAACACGAGATCTCTATATTTGACACAGGTACACCGCGAATAAATGATACAGCCACTAGCAAGATGCATGTCTTAGCGAGTGAATTAAGCGGAATAACGACATTTAGGCTTATTTTGTGGCTCGACGGAACAAAGGCAGACCTTCTACCAGGAGTTTTTCTGTGTTGACACGATAGACTTAGGTCGGCGCCTCACGAGTGATGAAAAGGCCCAAATCAAGGCTTAGAGGGACGTCTGGCTCTAATCACGAAATTTCCCGTCGATTGGGGCGTTGTCCCCAAGTAGTGAACCGGTTTGTTAATTTAAGTGAAAATTACTCAGTAAAAAGAGTTCCGGGCGTCCAAATGTTATTTCGGAATAAAAGCACCCGTGTAATTCTGAAGAAAGCGTCGATTTTTAAGCTCTCGGCAAGGGCAATTGCAGCGGTGGCTGGTATGCAAACGAACGTGCAAAATGTGCAAAGCTTCCTCAAGAAGACATATTAGCTCACGAAAAAAACAAAGAAAACCACGATTGACCGCTGAGCAACTTTGATGGACCAGATGGGTTTAACTATAGTTTCCACGATGTGCGCATGGAAAAACAAATATTGTCAAAACGGCACTTAGGTAGCGGCTCGGTGATGATCTAGGCCGCTGTCGGGTATCAAGCAGTCGTCAAGCCATTGGTGTATTTTGAGCTGATAGAAAAGCTCAAGTTCGTTTTTCAACACGATATCGCACTGATCCAGATAGAACTAAAAGAAGCAATTGTAGAAACTTAGGGCAAGCTCTTGCAGGACGCCATCCGAAACTTGTTCAACACTATACCAAACCGCATTTTGAGGTTATCCGACTTAACGGAAAGTTCACTAAGTATTAAGTATAGTTGTTGGGTGCACCTGATGTGTCTGTCTTTATTTCTGTCGAGCCGTGACATGAGCCCAAACGCCGTTATTTCGCTTAATTCACTCGTTTAAAACATGTATCTTGCTAGTGGCTGTATCAATTCTTCGCGGTGTAGCTGCGCCAAATGTGGAGATCTCGTGTTTCAAAGTAATCCGATACCCTTAATGTCGATAAAAGTCTCCGCTGTTACTATATGAGCATGTATCACTGTAGTCTTTACAAGATTAGTTATAATTAAGGTGTGTTATGTGGAAAAAATAACGTTATTATTGCAACAAATGTTTCTCATTAAGAATAACAAGCCAATTGTTTTCATTAAGAATATGTATGTAATAATGAAACCACTATCTAAACAAGTATATAAATGAACAATATATATATATATATATATATATATATATATTTCTCATTAAGAATAACAAGCCAATTGTTTTCATTAAGAATATGTATGTAATAATGAAACCACTATCTAAACAAGTATAGAAATGAACAATATATATATATATATATATATATATATATATATATATAATGCTTATCCTACCAGAAGTGCTGCAAACAATTTTGTAACACACCCATATACAAGACTTGTGACAAATTATTCAATGCTCAGTTATCGTCTGGTAAACATAAATGCCAGATTACCTCATCTGTTTAGATGTGTATTAGAATTATCTACAAATGAATGCAAAACCAAACTTATACAACAGATTTGTTTAATTTCGCCATATGTATTAAAATCATGTGTATTTGGATGAGCCTTTCAACACATTTAAAACATAAATAAAAACAAAATTGCCAAACACCGTTATGCAATATGAAGGATGTTGACACACTCACAAGAGCGGGCAGACACGGGCGATAGCCTTTTCTGCAAAATTACCTGAATAGTTATAATTGTTTGAATTAATGTAATAATGGAAATTTCAAGCTCAATGAAGGGTTATTGAACCTAAATAAATTTGCCGTCCGGAGAAGACGGGCTCATAAAAAAAATCTATATATATATATATATACAATTGCTAACTATTTCCGTCGCTGGCGGGTAGATGATGCTCTTAACAAATTAATGATAAATTACTTAACTAGTCATTTCACGATACATGTTCAGCAGACTCGTTTCTGGTTTTGCTACAAAGGAGGATTTTGGGGGGCAACAAATTGCATAACTTCTTGAAAATTTTCGCCGGACAAGCCATGTTGTTCGCAAGTCCGAATAGTTTCTATCTCTAAATGACTGAAACTGTAGAAGCATACTGAGAGACCCTGGCATGTTGCGTGATTTAACAGTGTAAGGATACATGCAATCACCGCCATGTCCCGTCCAAGTACCTTATACAGATATATATATATATATATTTTTTTTTATGGAACCGTCTTCTTCGGACGGCAAATTATTTAAGTTTAATAACACTTCATTGAGCTTGAAATTTCCATTTTTACATAAATTCAAACAATTATAACTATTCAGGTAATCTTGCAGAAAAGGCTATCGCCCGTGTCTGCCCGCTCTTGTGAGTGTGTCAACATCCTTCGTATTGCATAACGGTGTTAAGTAATTTTTTTTAATTTAAGTTTTAAGTGTGTTGAAAGACTCATCCAAATACACATGATTTTAATACATCCGGTGAAATTAAACAAATCTGTTCTTTAAGTTTGGTTTTGCATTCATTTGTAGATAATTCTAGTACACATCTAAACAGATGAGGCAGTCTGGCATTTATGTTTACCAGGCGATAACTGAGCATTGAATAATTTGTCACAAGTCTTGTATATGGGTGTGTTACAACATTGTTTACAGCACTTCTGATAGGATAAGCATTATTAGAAGTAGCTCCAAACGGGGTACGGTTCCTGCCATAGTGTGTCAGAATGCTATATATGTATATTCCATAGAAGTACAATATATTTTTATCTCTCCATATGTCCACAGTTGTTGTCCTATAGGCCAATCCAAATACATTTCGTATGCATCTTTTCTGGAGAGTTACTATTGGTTCGACATTTGACTTAAATGAAGCACCATATTTTAAGTGTGAAAAAATAAATGCATAATACACGTTTTTCTTAAATTCAAGGGAGGCAATATGTCGTAACTTATGCAAAAGTAAAGCACCTGTCCTAAGTTTGTTTATCATATGTTTAATATGAACTTCCCATTTGATGTTATTCTGGAACGTCAGACCAAGGTATTTATAGTCGTGTACCTCACCAATTATTGGACAATTGCAGTTTGCCTCATGAACCCGGCAACAGAGCCTCGACCCGGCAACAGAGTCACACAACCTGGTATCATTACATCCGTTTAACGGCAGGTTTTCGACTTTCGTATAGCATAACAACCTAAGGAAGCACATGAGTGGCAGGTAATGTTGAGTGGTGGTTCAGCAGCGTACCCCATCTTGATTTTCATCATTTTCGTCTTCTTTACATTAAGACAATAGATTGTTGATTCGCAACCAGAGATTAATCCTCGCCATAGTACTTGTTACCTTTTCTATTAGCTCATTTCTGGTATCACTCTCAATAAGAATGCAAGTATCATCCGCAAACTGAACAATTTTCAATCATTAAAAAATGAGTGTATATCGTTAATGTATATATTAAACAGTGTTGGTCCCAGAACGGAACCCTGAGGTACTCCGTGATTAACAAAAGCAGGTTTACTCAAACATTCCTTATACTTTGTACGCTGTTGCCTGTCAGATAAGTAGTCTTCAAGTATGTCGTAATTTGTCTTGCATAGCCCCAACGCCTTCAATTTATTACTAATCTTATCCAATCTACACAATCAAAGCTTTTTGTAAATCAAGAAAGACCAGACAAACTTGTTTTTTCTTCTCTATCATTGCCCCAATGAAGTTTCGAACTTCAATCATTGCGTCTTCAGTACTTCGCCCTTCCCTAAATCCGAATTGTCCGGAGAGAGAATGTCATTTTTTTTCAATGAAATCAACTAATTGAGAATTTATTATTTTTTCAAGAATTTTACCAAACACAGTGGTAATAGAGATGGGCCTAATGTTATCAAGGCAAATCTACCCCCTTAGCGATGAAGCGGCGTAACTAAAGATGATTTAAATATTGTGGGGAAAGTTCCACTTTGTAGACATAATTTGTAAAGATGCTCTAGCAATGGTGCCAGAACCTCTGCATTTCTTTTACTAGTTTCGGTAGAAATCTTATCGGTTCCCTCAGCTGCTGAGTTTTTCAGAAGTTTGATAGCTTGCAGTACTTTAGTTGAGGATGGCGTTTCGAGGATCATTTTGTTTGTTGGCCCTTTAAGGTCAGTTAGAAGTGTTATACTACTGGACCCAGCGGATTCCGCAATTTTAGTTCCAATCCCTGCTAGATTGCATTGAGATAGTTTAGTTTGTCTTTAAGTGATCCATCAGGGATCTCTTGCAGATCTTCAATGGAAAGCTGTTTAGCTTTGGAACCCTTGAGCTCGGCTAGCATTATCTTAAAAGCTCGTTTCGTAACCTTCTTTGAAGCTAAGAATTTAGCTTTTAGATATTCTTCACGCAAGTTTCTGATCATCTGTTTAAGTTGCTTCTATATTTATTAAACTTGAATCGCTCCGGGTGGTCAGGGTCCAGATGACGAACCTTAAGGAAAGCTTATTTCTGTACTCTATACTTTGTACAATGGCTGGAGACATCCATGGTTTCCTTGGTCTACGCTTACTCTGTCGTAGAGCTATTTCCTTAGAGCATGATTTAATTATATTTTGAACTGATTCCGTTAGATGTTTTGCAGCAGGTATTTGGATCAGATATATTATATTAAAAAGACCAGCTAGTTGCTCGTAATATATCAGTAACCTGTTCGAGACTATATATAACTTTTGTCGGTATATTATTAACTTTTGGTCTGGTTAACCAGAGATTGAGAGTGCCAGAGCAGCGTGATCGGGTCTTTCTATACATTTTATATCGGGGTCATTCATGTTTGTAAAACTATGGAATATGTGATCGATAGCTGTAACAGATTATATTATTGTAATACCTTTGAAACTTAACTCGTACCCTTGAGTCGCCATTATATTTAGATATTTGCCCGCATACACGTTGTCTGCCAGAATGTTTATGTTCATGTCTCCTATTATGAGTCTGTTAGTTACTCCCACTAACCAGCCTGACAAATTTGATAGATATCACTTTCTAGGAATTTATCAATGTCGGACGCAACTCTATTCGGAGACCTGTATACCGAATTAATCTCTAATATGCCAGAGGTAGTGTTTATTCTGACTCGAGCCCACTCGGAATTAGTTAACTCACTGGTTGCAAAATCAACAATCTTATAGTGTTTGTGAATGTAAATTGCTGTCCAACCTGCTCTATTTTTGTAGAACAACAGAAAACTGCAAACTGGTCCGGGATATTGTATAACTCCTTCTCATGATCCTTTATCCATATTTCACTTAAACAAATAATATCAAATTACCACCGGCATTTTGAATCTCAGCTCAACACACTCTATTCCTTTCTTAAACTTTGTATATTTAATAAAAATAATTTTAATGGATGGTGAGACAACCCGATCACATTTACACTGTCCAGGTCAGCTGTTTCATCTGCTATTGGCACCATAACACGCTTTCTTTGTGTTTACATTGAGTTCTGGTCTGTGTTACTACACTCTAATCCTCTTTCTATTGATCTCAATTCATACGGCAGCACTCGGGAAGGGTTGTCACGGATAGAACCCTTACTGATCAATTCATTTCGAAGACGTATTAGGTCATCTTCACAACTAATTATTTTGGGCTCTGATTTTTCATCTTTTGCATTGAAATC
>QVRM01001758.1:0-47446 GCA_003439945.1 Dermanyssus gallinae | reverse complement strand
AGCTGTCAATTTTCAATTCAGTCCGTTGACGGCAAGTGCTGTGAGAAAATGTCGAGGCGCAGCGAGTCGAAGCCAGACACCGCATTCACGAACATTTGGCGCGCTTCACGCTACAGCTTTGTACAGCTTAAAGCGTGGACTAAAAGCTCACACTCTTGCAAAGCTTTAGGCGATTATCTGAGATGAAGTCCCATTCACCCTACTGGAGACATTGCATTACTGGTATTAAACTGTGTTTCGTGGCTGATTTGATCTTCAGGATAAGCCCCGTGACGGATGTCCAAAACAGTAATCACCGAGAAAAATGTGACTCTTGTAGGGCGCAGCAGTCGGGGCAAATGTGCATTATTGGAGGATACGTAAGATCTCGATGTTCATTCGTTGGCCACACACACCGGGCGTCGTTAAAGTCACAGTAGTATGGAACCGACAAACCCACTGAAATCCAGTCCAACATGCCTTGCCCTTTGTCGGGCGTGGCCGCAGTATTGTGTATTTGTTCTTATTGTTTTTTGAGATTGCTTTAAATGGACGCATTAGCTTGCCGTTTAAAACTGCTAGGAGACGGCGCGGAGTGTAGGTAAAAATTCTTCTTTAGTCCGGTGGCATGCGTCTGCGCCTTGCGACCGGAGGAGACACATAGGTGCGGGGGTTCGAGCCCCTTTGTTGTACATTTGTATTTATGAGGGTCCGTCTATGAAGCAATGCGAAAAGCAGTCCCATGAACGTTATGTCTTGGCTAAGAATCAGCTCCGAAAGGATTTTTTCCTTTAGGCCGGGGTGGTCGTTCCGCTGCGACTGTGGCAGCTTTTTGCTGCATATCGCACATGAAGTGATCCTGTGAGGGCCTTAGCCAGTATCACGGGTACTACGTAGCCATGCGTGTGGTTAGTACTGGTGTAAGCAATAAATACCCAGTGTGCCCTTTCAGTTGTAAGTTCAGATTCTAAGCAGGGAGCTTGAAACCGTGACGACCAGTACCAGACCATCTGCGTAGGTGACGGGACAGACTTCCGGGGGATGTGAAGGGCTAAGTACATTAGCCTATGATCGTTAGTGTATATATATATATATATATATATATATATATAAAGTGAGTGTGTTATGTGTTACGCACTCATGGTGGTCTATTTGTCATGGCTTTGCATTGACGGCCGCTGGGATATTCGATTGTAGGACGGTAAGAAAATTGTAACGACCACGACGGTCGTGACGACAGATCTCGGTGAGGCAGGATCAGCTAATCGCCACAATCAAAACACGGAGGGTGCTGGCGGGGGCGTCATAATGGACGAAGGTTTCGTGAACATCTCGGACTTTTTCGGCACGGCGGTAAGTGTTCGTACAGCGGCCAATATATATATATATATGCCTGTAAAAAAATTGTAGTATATATATATGAGTGCATACTTGCAAATTAAAATTAAGGTTAAGTCATATGTAGATATATATACGCATATGTATCTTTGATATACATTTCGTCAAGCATGATTTATATGTAATTACAACCGAAAGTAACAAGTCAGTCACTGTGGCACGTTTGTTATTATCTGAACACAGACCTACGGGGTCGTTATTTAGGGCAGCGTGTCCAGACGGCAGTACTAGCTTACCACATGGACAGCTATGATTGCGAACTAGGGGTGCCCCAACCCCACTGTAATTGTGACACAAAGATTGTCAGACAGGGTGCCCACCTGCGTGAGGCGCACATGTACGCACCAGAGCCCTCTGATCACACCGCCCTAAAGCTGACTTGATCAATATCCTTGTCGGCTTAGTCGATGTGAATCGACAGCATCGATTTCTCGAGCGTTAGGGCCCAACCTGATGGGAAGCAGAGGCGGTCCGGGAGAGGTGCACCGGTGCGTTTCAACGGGCAACCTGGTGACAATTTACGCGATGCAAATGCGACAAATGGTTTCGTTAATAGTAAATATCGATAATACTATGGCTGGAACTGCCGTTAAAGTAGCGTTTAGGAAGCTTAGCTCTTCTTTTGGAATAGGCAGTAAAGCTTGGGCGCAGGCGGGGAGACTAGTCGTTGAGCGGTTTCAGTAGACCTAGGTCTTCAAATAGGGCAATGCCCCGTAGTGAGTGCTTCTTGTGAACTAAGGTAATTTTAGGCAAAAATATACGTTTGTGATAATATTTAGCATTTCCATATTCCCTGGGTTTTTCCTATACAGAATCGCTAGTTTACGCCTAACGATCCTTCAATGTTTGCCGAATAATTGCAGAAAATTACTCCATGTCCCGCATCCCCGAAAGCCGGCTTCGAGAAGGAAGCCTTAAAGAGGCATAACCACCATCGGGCACGACACGGCGTACGTCGCCTTAAGTGGTGTTCAAAGGTTAGTTACGCTTTACTAGCTCCATCCTCTAAGTAGGTTGGCAATATTCTAGATTTGACGATGGACCTGTGCTGCGCTCGTCTTTTGCAACATCTTCAATGAAATCAAGCAAGTTTCATCTGGCCCTCCGTATCCCTTTTTTATGCACTACTATCCGCATTTTGTTTCTAGCTAAACCTATGTACTTCTGCTATATTCGTCCAAGAAGTATCACGTTCATAGCCAGGCTAGGGGACCGATCCGGGCGCATGGGCGTGGATCACGTATTAACCATCACCTGAGCCACGTCCTATCTTAAAACGTATTACCAGCGAGCAAAGCTAACATTTTTTTGCTTTTTTGGACTGAAACAAATATCATATGATATTGTTATTGTATTATTCTTACAGAAAAACATCTGTAGCACAAGATAACATCGCCAAGAACCTTTGGTTCAAGTTCATTCTAATTTATTCTAAAGGTCTCAAGTGAATTAGAACAGTGTACTCAAGGTTCTAAAATCAAATGTTTAGCAAGCGAGATTTAATAGCAACACCCGTCTCACTTAATCCCTAACCAGTCTGTCTTAAATACCATCCGTTCAATGACTTTTCCGAGGTTGGCCATCTCAACGCAAACCTGAGGCCAAGTGATATAAAACTAAGCAGGACGTAAATACTTTAAGAGACAGCTCAACATATATATATATATACTTAGCGATTTGTTACTTCGCAGTGTACCGAGAAGGCTCAGGGACACGCCGACTTTCTCGCGCAGACGAACACATTCTCGCACAGCAAAGATAAAGGTTTCGGCGAAAATCTTTACACCTCAACTCATTCAATAGGACCTCAGATTTCTGGTAAGTCGCCATCATATATATAAAGTCTGAATTTATTTGTTACGAATTGGGTAAGACAACTGCTCCCTATAAAGGGGTGCACTTGTTACGTGTTGGCTCCCTAATCCGGATTTAAGGGGTATGAGGGGTGATTGAGGTTGCAGGGGAGACCGACAGACCTTAGTGCACGGGCCAGGATGTCGTTAAGAGATGCGTAGCCTAGATCCGCTTCGTATGCGCATGGTGATCCAGTTAGCCGGCCTGCTCTCCACAAACATATTTGTATGGGTAAACTCGGGACATCTTTAGTCATAGCCCGGCTGCCATGCGTACTTCTGGATCACCGAGCAAGATGCCCTGCTGAGCGCTTGGTAGGACATTCAACCAGCCCCAGCCCCTTTGCAGAAGAGCGCCTAGATTCTGTCTGTGAGATTAGATCGTTGGGGGGGGTATCGCCAGACGGATTAGTGTGCCTTATGGTGGCAGCTTTAAGGCAAACTTGACCCAAGCGGGTGTGTCTAACAGACGGCGTGCGCTTTCACAGAATACCTCGCGGTTCTGAATTTTAAGGATTAGACCGCCCGTGTTGCCAAAGTCCATTATTATACATAAGTTCTGCGTTACCATATAGGGGCACCTGCCAGCACTGCATGTTTAGCGGGCTGTTTAGGAAGTTGACCAATCGTGTGATGCAATGACAGAATGGTAGAGGGGGCAGCTGGGAAAGAATGGGAGTAACTAAGTAACTGTCGCCCTATAACAGCAGGCGGCCGGGGTATATACCTCTACCTGTAAGCAAGCTCGACGTAATGGTAAAGTTCCGAACACTCGTCTATGATGGATCTAAGCAAGCGATCTCTTTTCACGTTATTGAAGGCGTTTTTGCAATCAGGCTTAATTAATATCATCTGAGAGCACTGTGACGGCATTAAGGCTCGAGCTCAGCTCCACCAAGCGCCGCGAAGCCTAGGTGTAAGTCTCCGATGAGCTGAAGCTAATGGCTTCCTGTAGCTTATCTTCATTACATCCCTACGGAAGGCGGAAGAACATGTGATGGGCTTGATCGACCCATCCTTTTTCTCAAGGCAAACCGCTTGAGGCCAACGATCTACGGGTTAAACCATTTAGAAAAATGTTTCTTATAAGAGAATGTCGACAAATCTAGCAATAGCTAGGCGTAATCGATTAGACGCGGAGCGGGCCGATGAGGATAGAAGGGCGAAAAGGAGACTAGGTCTGATAAAGTTTGAGCCAATGTGCCGTAGTGTCGTAACTATTGTGCTGCTTTTTGCTGTTTATATATTTTTATTTTCTTACATATGATGGTTATTTTATCCTTGCTTATTGCGTATCTATGTGACACAGCGAGAATTGCAATGTAAATTGAAATATGTTGCATAATTCCAGCTAAGAGTGCTATTGATTCCTGGTACGATGAAATTAACCTAATGGAATGTTTCGGAGAACCGTCGCCCAACAACTTCAGTCAGGTTAGCACGTAAATTATTTGTATTATAGCACGTATATATATATATATATATATATATATATGTATATAGCACGTGTATATCTATAGCAAAAATAGGCTACAGCAACGGCTAACTAGTCATGATTTGATAGAAGAGTAGATACATTTTGTAAAGCCCACAAATAAAAAGAATATCGTAAATTTCTATATAGTTAGCTACAGTGATTCTGCAGTCACCCACATATACATACGCATTAGAATTAATTTAAAAAACGTTTTTAACAAAACTTTATAACAAAATACTGTTGTTGTCATAGCTATAGCTGGTAACAGTTCTCGAAGCTGAGTGCCGATCGTCATGTGGTAACGTAAGCAAATACTACAACAGTAACAACATCTGTGCTACCGTTTCTGTCCTGAAGGTGGGCCACTTCACGCAGCTGGTGTGGAAGGGCACCACGCATGTCGGAATGGCGTACGCTGTCACCGGCAATTCGGTGTACGTGGTCGCAAACTATCTGCCCCCGGGCAACGTGATCGGCAAGTTCCACGAAAACGTGCTACCTCCACAGTGATCCTCTTCGTCGCGTCGTGCGACTTGGGGAGGGGCGGTATTACGATTACCACTGCGGCGCCGCCTACGGAGGCGACATCGAGCCATCGAGTTTCTTTGTCGACGACCACGAAAAGACGAAGGAAAACAAAAAGACGAAGGAAAACAAAAAAGACAAAGGAAAACGAAGATGGCGATCTTCGGTATTGAGCCACACCAGTCGCACACGACCACTGTCCACCAGGTCAACAAAAACAGTCCGAGCAATTCAATATAGACGGGGAGGACAACGATGCATGCGCGCAATGTGTCCACGGGTGCGGCTTGAGGATGCATGGCGAATGTTTAGGGAGGTGTGCGATACGATAGGAACGGGGCAAGGCGAGTGTGTGGGCACATGATCGAACGACCGAAAGTCGTGTGAGAGATGATAAAGTCTGAGAGAAGGAATGCCCCTTCAAGGGTAGGCGTAAATTTACCGCGCGTGCAAACGCGTCATCTAGCTAGTCATTTCAGCTTTCACCCAACACTCGAACAAATCACAAGGTCGTACAATGAATACCTGTTATAAATATTGTTATTGGATAAGTAACAACTCGTCTAAGACAACCAGTCTCACCCGCCCGTGATGGTGAAGGGCGCTCTTTGAATCGATCTCCTTGTAGTTCAGCGTACTCACAGTATTATCATGCAGCGAGGTGCTTCAATGCAGAGCGAGGGCACAACACGAAGAACGCAAGAGAAAAGTTGAATTTCGCATGGTTTTGGGCCCGAGTGGTGTCTGTAAGAATCTGCTGTATTGTGACGCGCAGTTGCCATTCCAGACTTGCCCCATTTTTAGCCGACGTTCCAGCAACATTTCAATGCGAGTTGCAGTCGCAGCCGTAGAGATTTGACTTATAGCTAGCTACACGAACAAATACCAGAGAACAGCTACATTTATCGGAAAGTTGACACTGTCATTGACCCATATGAGGCCCACAGACAGACGGTCATATCGAGCTGAATGCAATACACATCGGCGTGACTAGCCTATTCACTTTGCCTATAGTCCCACACAGACATACAGAGAGACGCGCGCGTCTGGTCGGAGCACATTCTGCGCCCGCTATATATATATATATATATATATAAGCATTTTTGGAGTAGCACTTTCTGCTGATCTAAAATGATTCATTAATATGAATGGACGAGACTTTCCTAACTACTAGCCTATACTTCTTTCGAGTTCCCGCAGAGATGCTGAACTACTGAATCCGAACTGTTAGCGCTGGTCTTTACGCCGGAATGACCGACTCAGGATTCTGAGAACAGTTTTGCATACATATAAGCCTAAGCAACGCAGTATTTTAACACAGTATTCATTCATGCATTCCAACGGCACGTAGTCGGGGTCGCTAGATCTCGACAGCTGAGAACCTTACACACATATACTAACGCATTTAGGAAACAATGCTGTACCACAATCATTTGGTCATCTTGTTTAGTATGTAAACGTGATACTTGACTCATCCTTGTGCATATAGTCACAATTTTGTACCAAATAAAGAGCAAAACGCAATATGTACTGATGATGGTCACCTTATATAATGTGTTCACTAATAGTCGTCCAATGCCACATATTTATTGACGTAAACATCTTTCAGCAAGGATTTATTGACTTTTTTAACGGGTGGATGTATCTACGCACGCGTCGGATGCTACCATTTAACGCGAGAGTCTACCGGGGCAACGTCGGTACCACGGGTAATACCAAATAAGACCTACCCATGTTTATTCCCTCTTGTAAGAGAATAAACAAAACATATCCGCCATCAGGTATCATTAGATGATATTCTTTATGATATTTTTAAACTAAATTTAAAACATTCAAGCTGATGCATAGAATGACATACAATTTGCTCGATCATAGCGTGGTCTGCAAACTGCCTGACAAGCCCGGATAGCTGCCTTTTTTGCTAACGCTTGACGCTAACTACGGATACGCAAATTCAGAGCTAGTGTCAGGCGGAGCCGATTCAGCAAAAAAAATCAACTTACTTTAAAAGTATGTTTTTCTCGCCGATTTAACCGGTGTTCCACAGCATTTAGCATAAAGGAATCTGCCCTACGGTGACAATATGTCTGGGAAGTACCATGAGCGGTCAGCGTTTGAGGCAGACGTCCGAACAAAGGTCGGCGTTGTTTTGCATAACATACTTTGAGATCGGGGGTAACTGTTTTGTCCAGTACTCAGTGGTCAGAAGTATTGGGTGAGGCACTTATGATCCAGAGCTCGTTCACTTTGTCAAGTGAAGTGTCTCGTTTTATAAACAATGTTCTGCCTTCATTGCCGGTTTCCTTGCTGCGGAAGCAGGGGCCAGCGCATCCATCCGGCCAACTTTTGCATGGTCCTCCTGGGTTTATCCAAGAGCTGTCTAACTATTGCGCTATCGTGGGCTTCCAAACAGAAGCGGTGCACAGAACACTTCTTTTTACTTTGCTGTTTAGAATTGTTTCGAGCATCCGAAGCCCCCGCTGGAACACAGGAAGATACGACAATGGTCTGCAAAGATATGGACTACTTGCACTGGATACACACACGTGAGCTCAGTTAGCAAGTTAGCCAGAAACTTGGAGCATGGCTTTCACTTTCTGAGCTTGTCTCATTGCCCTAAATGCTTTTGAATAAGTACTTAATAACCATCAGAATCGTTGACAATTTATTATCCTCTTTATTACGCCAATCTCAAAGCGTGTGGCAACAAATATTTGTTCCACCTCCCCTACGCCTCTTCCAAGTGTCTGCTTACCTTTTTCTGTAACCACGATGGCCAACAATAGACAGGTAACCTTTGTCCATAAACTTTTTTATTATATGGGAGGTTTCCTACATGCATGATGCACGTGGAGCCTGTACAGAACCTGCCCAGCTTGAGGGCTTCACAATTCGCCACTGTTTAAAGTACGTTGCTTAGGGCAGGCATTAAGAAGCTCATAACGTCTTTTCAGTTACCATAATGGTCCTACCCCTATTATGTCATGCACAATGACAGCTTGTAATTTTCCTGAACTTACAATACTCATTTCCAACTCATAATACTTTGTATTGTTTGTCAGGACAAGAGGATGTCAACCGTGTTTTTCAAAGATCGTAGTTTCGGTGGACTAGCCATCTGCTTTATTTAGGGTAAATACGGTTAATTTTCTCGGCAAAATCCTTAGTTCTGCCGCTTCGATAAAACACTCTTTGTTTCTTATCCCCCCCCCCTCTTCCTTTGCATATTGATAAAGGAAATCTCCAATCGTTCCTTGCGTGCAGGTAGGAAGTTAATAAGCCTCTAGGAGGAGGACTTTTCTTCCCCGGTTTTTATACAGGCGTGCAACTTGATATTACATCATTTAGACAGATTAGTTTCACACTTCTCACAAGATGTTGCCCAAAGTATCATGATTAACGCAGCATTCAAACAATTCTTAGTTTTAAATCCGTAAATTGTGCAAGATGAGGTTACTCTATGATATGGGTATGCAATGGGTATACAGAAAATGACAACAAAAATCATATAGGTTTGTGTGTATGTATAATATTGTGATTACACTTGATAGATGCAGGTGCTCCAACGATAGGCATTTTTTTAATGAAATATGACTTTTGACATAAATTGTGACAGATTACCTGTAAATAAGCATGTCAATAAAACAATCTGATGATGATGCTCATGTACGGGAACGCCTTCGAAGTAATAAGACTATGTTTTGCTGACGTACTTCTTGCAGTTCTTTACATGGCAGATACGAATAAAAACGATTGTTTTCGATGGTATACTCCGCCACTGATTATGCTAAAGCGATCTTGTTTAACGACTATACTGCGAAGAATCAGCTGATTGCTTCACGATCTTGACTCCAAATGCGCCAATAAAATCCGAAATGGCCGAAAAAGATTGCGCATTCACCTCTGTGGGCTGGCATGTTGCCGTAGTAACGAAACCATCATCTATGAGGCGCTTTAGGTAGTAATATAGCAAGTTTCATAACCTATGACCGAGTCGAGAACAAAGAAGACCAGTTCTCGCCAAAATGCTTTCCGAAATTCTTCAAAAAAAGACCCGCGCTTTTTGATCTGTCACAAATCACGAGAAATTCATCGATGTTTTTAGTGAGTCCGATGTGGTCGTGAATAATCTTATGAAATAATGACACGGTACTTGCCGCCCAAATTTTGCTCTAGCGATGCATATGTTATGTCTTGGTTTATGACAATCAACGCCTTTAAATGGGCAACATCCCAGGCCACATTTTGCTCATTAGTTGCTGTTATTTAGATGGTCAGATGTCCTTCACGGAACTCGTTATACAGATTAAAATGTCTGAATCAAAATGTTTCGTACCATCCGTACGCACCCTTCAGGGCTAGCGTTTCATTCAGTGATCGATAGAAGCCTTCGTTGAAGTCTTCGAGAGGATCTTGTTTGTGCACCTAATCCTCACTGAAGGTGAGTTGTACAAAAGAAGAACTGTACGCAGCCAAATGAGTATGGCCGTTATGGCCACCGTAATCGACCTTTTTCCTAATCACCGTTGTTTGCGTAAGTGCAAAAACAAAAAAAAAATTTAATTGAATTTTAAGTTTTCCACACAAACATCAACAAAGGTGGGGGCTATCCGTCAGTGGGCAGGTGGATTTAAACTCGCGTTCCATTAATCCATGTTATGGTGATGGTGATGATGATGATGATGTAATGTAAATCATGATCGTCGTGGGAGTGCTCATAGTAGGAGTAGTAGTAAGAGTGCCATGTCGAGCCCGGTGTAGTAATATTTAAACGAAATAGACATGTTTGCTGTAGCTCCTAGAAAAAATTGTCAAATCTAAGTACGGAATTGATGTCAACTCGGCATTTGGACCCTGCGGCAGTAACGTGGTGTGGTGCATACCTAGGCGTCGTCCGCTTACATTTTTAAAGAAATAACAGGCAATGCTGGCTTCGTTAAGTTATCTTACCGCTACGGAGTTCTATCCTGTTACAAGGTCAGCTGGTTCGATATTTGTCGCGGCGAATGCCGACATAAGCCGGCATGATGAGCCGTCAGTTATTGTTACAGTCATCACAATCATTCTAGTTTATTTCTCGCGTTCGATTTGTCGAGAGCGGACGTGCTATCAATTCGCGCTTCTAAATTGGTCGTATTTAACAAGTTTGAGTGCCTCGTCCACGGTTATCTGTGTCACACCTGTACAACTGAGTTTCGACTGCTGTGCTTTACAGGCCCCGAAGCGTGCTCAGGAGTTGTAACCTTCTTTAGCGCGCAGGGCTATACGTGTCCGTTCTGATAACAAATTTGCAGCTCATTCTTGTTTACATGTAGCGACAATCGTTGGTGGATAATATAAACTAAGGTGTGCGGTGGTGGCATCAGGCAGCGCAGCCTAGGTGGTACCGCAGGCGACCGCGAGCCAAGCGGCCACGGTTCGAATCCCGCCCAGTGTGTGTGTGTGTTTAGTTTTTGCTATTTTATTTATTTATTTATTGTTATATATACTGTTGTCGTCTGCTACCGTGATGTTCGAATGTGCAAAGTGTTCGCTCCCGTTTAAAACGGGAGAACAACTGGGTATTTGTAACCAAGGCTGCTCTACTGTGTTTCACGCGGGGTGCCTAAACCCCGTGCCCCCCGAGGACACACAGTTCGTGTCGTGCGGATCCTGTGAATCAGTGGAACCCAACTTTGTCCTTATGAAGGAACGTTTGTGTGTGCTACAGTGGAACTTAGTGAAGCTGTGGGCATCACACACGGAGCTCCAGCGAAAAGTCGCCAGCAATGAAGCGGCTCCCCTGAAGCAACTTGCGCACCCCGAAACCATCGAGGGGTGTTTAAACTCCACGCTAAAAGAAAAGTTAGCGTGAAGAAAACGGACGGAACACGGAAAGCGCGTAAGAACAAGAAGTCACGGTTGACGGAAGGCGGAGATCTGCTTGTACCAACAAAGCCGATCGACGACAGCGCCACCGGAGAGAACGGCAAGGCCGGTCTCTGCGGCGCCAAGCGCAGTGCTACAGCAGCTGGTCTTAACAGCAGCGGTAGCAGTAGCGGCGGCAACAACAACACCGCCACTACCCTCGAAGAAAATGAGCCGATGGATGACAACACGCCAACGGCAAGGGAAGCGGCAGCGGCCGCCACGTCGCCAGCGGAGACAACCGCAGAGGCGAGGAAAGACGAGGAAGACAACGATGGTTTTGTCACCGTCCAACGGAGGAGGAGCGGCAAAACAAAGCATCGTATGCAGAAAGGCAGTGCAGCTGATGGAGTAGGAGATCTTGAAGTGTATGCTGGGCCAGGCAGGTTCAGCGCGCTGAGAGTAGCACGGCTGGCGGCGAAAACGTCAGCTGTCAACCTACACACATGGCTCGTTAACAGGAGCATTTGTGTAAAGGCAGTATTCAAAATGCGGACGCAGGGAAATGATGCCGTGTTCTGTGTAGTGCTGGTGACGGCGAGTACGCAAAGTGCAGCAAGAAGTGAATTCTGGCCTAAATGGTATCCTATTTCGTCGTTAGGCTGGTGGTGCTCCCTACGAGAAAATGGTTATGGAAAGCTTTATCGCGCCTGGCGGTCCGGCTCTTCGCAAGTGACTGAACAGATCTAGAGATGCTAACGTGGAGACTACTAGGTCTCTGCGGCTGCTTCTTTGGAACTGTGAGGGACTAAGAGGAGCAATAGACCTAGCGCCAGTTGACATGCTTACGTCGGTGGACATTGCACTCCTTACGGAGACCTACCAGCGGGAGGAACTGCATATCAATAATATGCGAGGGTTCCACCAGCTGGCAGTTCTACCTGCTGGAGGCCGTGGTAGACCAGTGGGTGGATTATCAATCTACCTACATAAACGTTTACCGCCGGCGCAATGTGTGAGGAAGAACGATTTCTATGTGGGTCTCTCGTCTATGAGGGTGAACATAGCCGTCTTCTACCTCCCCCCACATCTTGACTCGGCAGAGGTCGCTGACACGGTGAGTTCCGGTATATCAGGTTTCGACCTGTCTATGCCAACCATCGTCGGTGGAGACTTCAATGCCCGTATTGATGGTGGGGCTACTAACGATAAAGGAGAGGTGCTGCTCCAGTTGATGGAATACTTTGGTCTGAGATGTGCAAATGCACGCGAAGACCACACGTATATAAGTCATAACGGAAGCAGCACCATTGACCTACTGTTTCACAACCTTGTCGATGGCGAAGTTGAAAGCTTCGATGTTCTCGAGGTGGCTGCAAGGAAGCACCTACCGGTGTCAGCAGTCGCAAATATTCCAGATATCTGGTTTAAGCAGCAAGGCGACCCACACCTGGTTGCCACGAGGCGTGTTGACCTTTCACTATTAGAGGTTGATAGCCTCGAGGTGGGCTGTGATGTGGATACTTGTTGTGAACTGCTAGAGAGAACCATGAGAAGTGCAGTCAGGTGGAAGAGACCGGCGCAGAGGAGATCACGACAGTGGTTTTCTCAGGCTTGCTATCTCGCCCACCGTGGGGTGCTCGAGCTTTTGCGCCAAGCGAGGGTAAAGGCACCACCACAGCTGCTAGCCATAGGCAGGCTTGACTACTTCAATAGTAGAAAAGCTTACATAAAGCTATGCCTTGACCACAAGCGTGAATACGCTAGGCGGGAGGAAATCCGACTGCTCGAAAGAGCGGAGCGTAAGCCCTCAGCCTACGTCGTACGGCCTCGTAGGGGAGCGAACCACCTGCTCAGCGACGAACAGGTAACCTGACCGGTCTTCTATATAACCGCGAGACGGTACGCCTGGCTCCAATGATTGAGCACCCGCTCACATTGGAGCAGGATACTATGAATCTGTCCTTTGAGGTAGAAGAAGTAAGTCAGGTTCTGCACTCTCTTCCGAGAGGCAAGAGTGCGGGGCCAGACCAAGTGTACTATGAGCACTGGGTGCAGTCTGAGCCACTTCTGGCAAACCATCTTTGTGATCTCTTCAACGAGATCATGAAGAGGGGAGAAATGCCATGAGCCTGGCATATCGCCAGGCTTTCTCTTTTATTTAAGGGTAAGCATGGTGATGACAGACGAGACCCAAACTTATACCGCGGTATAGCGTCTGAAAGGACGCCGAAGAAGATCGTCGACCAGACCCTTCCACCGGAGCAATTCGGCTTTCGAAGAGGTCGAGGAACGCGTGATGCAATCCACGTGCTTCAGTCAGAGATAGAGCGAGCTGTGGCAAAGCCCGGAGGCCATTTGTATGCAGTCTTTATAGACTGCGTCAAGGCTTTCGACAAAGCACCTCGAGATCTCTTGGTGAAGTCATTCCGATACGCAGGGGTTGGTGGCTCTCTTCTGTGCGTAATTTCCAGTTTCTTTGATGAGGACACCTTACTGGTACAAGGTGAGCAGGAAGTGTTGCAGGTAAGGCAAGATGTGGGAACCCCGCAAGGCGACCCATTGAGCTGCGTCTCCTTCACTCTTCTGCTTGCCGATTTTGTTGATTATATTCGACAAGAGTTCCAGAAGGCCACACTTGTGATGTACGCAGATGACATAGTGGTCGCTCATCACGACCTGAGTGCCATCAAGGCATCACTTCTCTGGCGGAGGTGTTCCTTGTCTGAAGAGGGCTGGAAATAAACGCCATGAAGACCAAGGCTATAAAATTCAGAAGAGGAGGTCGATTGGCTGCTAAAGACGTTATACGTTGCGGCGGCCAATCCTTGAATTCGTTAACTCTTTCCGGTATCTGGGGCTTCGGCTTCATTATACTGGGACGACCTTCACTGCTCACATCGTCGAGACAGCGCGCACAGCCCTAATTTATCTTTATGGAGAAATAGGCGATGTCCGGCGACTGTCCGTCCCGACGGCAGTGGCGCTTTTCTACCTCAAGGTTGTTCCGGCGCTGATGTATGGTCTTGACAGAGTATGGAAACACCTCACTCGGGCAAACTTTGGTTTGCTTGAAAGGTGTTTTACAATGTACATGAAGCGAGTACTTTGCCTGTCAATGCGGGCAAGGAGCCGCTTTGTGTACCTAATGTCAGGCTGTGCACCAATTGTTGAGATAATTCGATTGAGGTTGAAGACACCGCGTACAGTACCATTCGAGAGCTTTATCTCGGAATGAGAAAATAAAGTTGAACAAGTCCGACGAGAGGTCGGAGACCTGGATGTTTTCAGGGCCTCTCACCTCTGGTCTGGTCTTGCGTGTGACAATCGCCACGTCTATACCAGATACATAGTTCATGGCTATCATCACTTGGTTTGTTCGAATACGAGCTTCCACGAAGAGTACACCGAGTGCGTCTGTCGACTGTGCTCTCAGGCGTGTACGAAGTTTCATGCATCTGCCTGCCTGGCCCTTGCGAAGAGATCACTGCACTGCCTCTCTCGAATAACATGCCGCGAGCAGCTGAGTGTATAATTGTATAATATGTATAATTGTTTATGTTATATGCATACTCAATATGAGTGAAATAAATACGATGATTATTTATTTATTTTTATTTTTTTATCTACGCTAGGGGGAGCGCGCCAGTGAGTACCATTCGATTGATTTAGTCGTTTACTGCAAGAACTCTCAGCGGAAAGCCGCTAAGATGCCGCCCGGCAGTTCGGGAGGGCATTCGCCTCCACCTACTTTGGACATAGCTCGCCTACGACAGTGCGCGTCCTCCGTGCCGGCGTCCAACGAACAACCACCAAAGGGAACGACCGAAAACGTCGATCATTATCATCATTTCGGCCAACGATTCAAGGAGTCCCAACTTGCTTCACAGAGGAAGAAATGTTAAAGGAACTAACATCGCTTGGGGTCATCCATGTAAAGCGGCTTACGCGGTTTCAGTCCGGGACCAGGATCCCCCTGGGTGAAGTGATTCTGCTGTTTGCCCGGCAACCCCCTACATCAATATTCTTGGGATTTCAGTCGCACCAGGTCGTACTCGAACCTGACCAGCCTAGGCTTTGTCACAAATACCTACGGCCTGGACACCTCGCGGAACGTTGCACACAACAACAAGTTTGCAGGAAGTGTGGCCACACAGGCCTCCTTGCCGCAAGTCGCACCAATCAAACGCGGTGTGTCCTGCCCCCGTCTGATCTATCTCAAAGAGAGAAACAGATTACTTTTCGAAGCCAGAACCCTGCAGCAAGTTCGGGTAACGTATCCGGCTGCTGAGATCACCAGCAGTCAGCCAAACCCCACATCGGAATCAGGAACCCCGACGCAACATCCAAGTGGGCAACCTACTTATGCCAACGTCGTTTGCGGTATTTCCCAGTCACCCGAGGACCCTGACCCGCAGCTGTTACTTCCTGCTCCGAGGCCACTTCCCACCAAGAAGTCCAAGAAACGCCCAAGAAGATCCTACACGGACAAGGGGACGCTCGCCTCACGGCGCCGATTAATGCGTACCTCGGTGCGCCGAGCACCTAGACCTGCACAACCTACCCTCGCCACGGCTGATGCTGTAAATCATTTGTCGCAAGTCGTATCAGAGGGCGGATCCGACCGGTTGGGTCAGCTTAAGGCCTTAGTGCTGGTTTTAGAACCCCTCTTGCAGGTATTTCCAGTGTTGAAGAGCCTTAAACATATAGTGCAATAATGATGGAACAGGACCCCAGTAATATAGCCAGTGGCGGGTTAGGGTCGTCGGCACCCTCACAGCGAATAGCTTGCCAACTTATGCAACGGACAATACACAAGAAGAGGGCTCACGAGGCATATAGCAGCCAAACATCCATCGGCATCTCCTAACATATCTAACCCTACGCCCACATCAATTGACAACAACACACGGCAACCCGCTCGCATCATCAGAGATATCCAGGGCGCAGCAAAGAAGTTAAGACTCTTAAGGATTGTTCCAAAACCAGTACGGAAGCAGGTGCCGGAGGCCCTGGCAAACGTCCTCTTGGGGGTCACAGCCGACAACAACGACGACGCATGGTATGCGCTTTTCTCGTTTGCGCCAGTGGTTCTCCGTCTTCCCCCCACTCACAATGACACCCAATCTGTTATAATCCGCCATAATCTACGCGAATTCTCCAACGGACTGCGCCTATCCGAGATCATAACCCCGGTCCCCACACGAAACCGTACTTTTACGAATAATCGCGTCCGCCAGACCATTCTAAGCTAACCGAGGGCGACGTGTCAGGCGCCGCCAGGCTGATCGGCTCGTCGGAGGTCCTGGCTTCCAGCACGGATCACCTAACAGCCCTTTGCGAAAACACCCTCTGGCCCCACCAGACCTAGACTGGCCAGTCCTCCCCAGCCTCTTGCTTTCTTGCACCACGTCAGGGGAAGTGGCCGCGTCAAGTTTTCAGATTCTTACTCGATTTTATACGCTGACTTCTATCCCGAACAGTTCGCTGGCGGGCATGCAAAAGATTATTCGGGGCGCTCCCCATTCCCTGCTGCCATAAATTGAGCCAGACTTTCGCCCTACGAGTAACGGGAGCCGATGACCTTACGCGGCTAGCCGCAGATGCCGTAATCGAACTAAGATAAGTTGGCGCAGGTCTCACCAGCTTGGCTTGCGGTAGCGGGGCTGAGCCGCGGAATGCGCCGAGCTTTTATTGACAACGGCAACTGGTGATCCTTGCAAACGCTTCAACCCGTAAACGATACTGACCGGTTGCACCATGCCCCACTGACGCACCACGTCAATCAGCGTACCGACGCTCTTACTGCCCTACCATGACATATGCTTCGGCTACGGGGCTGCAACAGGGTGACCCTTTGGCCCCCCCTCTGTTTTGCCTAAGCATCAAAGAGCTAGTCGACACTCTTAAAAGCCCACTAAACATTTAATATCTGGATGACGGTGTGCTGGCGGGCGATGTAGACATGGTTGCTGACGACGTTCGGCGCGTGATTGATTTCCATGAGACTTCGGGTTTGGAGCTGAATCCCAAGAAATGTAAGATATATGTTACAGGCGATACTACACAGGCACCGGACCTTCGCACGCTTCAAGCTTTACTGCCGGGATGTAAGATTACCCACAATAATGATTTGGAGCTCCTGGGAGCCCCCTTCGGCCGGAAGGGCTCGCACACGCACTTGAAAAATGGCCGAACAAGCTGAAGGACGTCGCCGATAACCTTGCGCCACTCGGCGCTCACCGCGCGCTCTTTTTACTTCGATCCTCGTTGTCAGCTACGAGGGTCACCCACCTTCTTCGCGGAGCCGATCTAACAGGACGGTTGGACGATCTGCGTCTATTGAACAAGTTAACTCTAAACGCCCTTGAAACTCTTCTTAATCTATCGCCGGCGCCTTCCGCTCAAAAACAATCACAACTACCGATCTCAAAGGGGGTCTGGGAATCCCGGATCCGCTCGTTTCCGCAGGACCAGCGATCGTTTCCTCCCTTTTCCGATTCGAGAACAATGCCATCGCACTATTAGACGAAGCCAACATTTGTCAGTACAAGGAACTTAAGAGACGCCTGTTCGAGGAGCTAAAGACAGCTTGCAGGCGCGCTCCGGATAACCCTTTGAGCCAACATGACTGGAGTACATCCCTATACGACGAAGCGTACCGCGGCTTACTTGCGGGCGCTATCGACGACCCAACAAAGGCTCGCCTCCGTGCGGTCGCTGCCAAAGGCTCTGGAGCCTGGTTGCATGCACTTCCAAGTGCTCCACTGGGTACCCTCCTGGACGACGAAATAACCCGAATCGGGGTAGGTCTTCTTCTCGGCTGTGACCTGGTATCCCCCCCATGAGTGTAAATGTGGCCACCGTTGACCAATTAGCCCATCACGGGTTGTCGTGCATTATAAGTGCGGGACGGCGGGCCAGACATGCCGGTATTAACGACACCTTCGGCCGAGCGCTTCGGTCAAGTGGATTCCCCTGCATTCTAGAGCCCCAGGGCCTGTCCACCGTCGATGGTAAGCGCCCGGATGGGATGACTTTCACTCCCTTCAGTAGGGGCAGGATGCTTGTCTGGGATGCCACTGTCACCGACTCATTAGCACCTTCAATGGTCGGTGGCGGGGCGATCTCGGCAGGCCACGCCGGTGATCTAGCGGAGACGAGGAAGCTCGCAAAATACGCCTCAATAGGTTACCTACATGAGTTTCAACCGCTAGCGTTCGAGACCTTGGGCGGCCCAGGCAACCTCACTCGCAACTTCTCCACAGAATCGGCGAGCAGCTGAACCTCGCAACCGGAGACAAGAGATCTGCGGCTTTCTTGAGGACAGCGCCTCGACCTTGACGTCCAACGCGGGAACGCGGCGTCCGTCCGCGGCACGCTGCTGAAGTGGTCCCAACCCACTCTATACGAGATAGAGTAATATTCCCAGTGCACACGTTTTCAGGAGACAATTGTAGCTCCATCAGTATTATTAATAAATCACGGTAACATAATAATAAAACAAATCATTCTAGTTGATGGCCGTATCAGTGTTGATAGGACACTGGAGCAGTAAGCATCTTTGTTATTACTGTTGATTTTTAGCTAGTGACTGACATTTGTGCGCGTAACATGATAAACCATACCGCTGAGAGTCAGCGGCCATGTTGCCACAAAGACTGTTGAGGAAACCCTAGATATTTTAACATGTCTAGCCTGTCTAGCATAATTGTCAGGCAGTGGGCGTTGCCTAATAGTACAGTCCATGCCTAGAAAAAGCAGACCCGTATTGAGGCCGGGTTCAAATCCCGGCGGCGGCTTTTTTCTTAACTCTATCTATTTGTTGTTGGTCAATCAGACCAGCAGAACAGCCATCGTCTCCAAGTAGATAGATGTTGAGCAGACCCCCTCTCCCGGAAAGATCCGGACAAGGCCTACACGCAGGCCCCTGTAGACAGGCACCTCAACGAGATAAGCCAGAAGTCCGAGGACCTGTGTGCGTTTATTCAAACAGCGAGATGCGTACAACTGCTTACCCAAGAAATGGCGGCTAAATTGCAAGTCGCAGTGGAGGAGGCCCGCAGAAATCCAGGCAGCTCGACGCGCGCCTACTCAAACTGCTCAACTAAATCCGCAGAGAGACGTAGACCGTATCAACGACCTCATAAAGATGAGGCCAACATCTTGAGTTTCATTGATCAGAATTGGCCGGACCCGGTGTACGAGAGGATCTCTGTGCTCAAAGCAAGTATTCTCAGGGATCACCCACTTTTTTTTTGTGGAGGAGGTATTAAATGCAGTTACGCACTATCGCTACGAGTCTCTATCTCTAGCAGTGTGGGACTCGACCCCAACGGTTGGATGTTACTCCGTTGAGACCCATACCCACTAAACGCACCTCCCCCCTTAAGCTTCACTCTCTGATAGCCCAGATCTTCATAAAAACAGTACTATGGACTATCAGGAAAAGTGGCGAGCGCCCTTTCAGATCAATTGGCTGGGGTCGCCCAGAGGATCCAGCACTTGTCTAACACCGGCAAGCCCGTTTTCTTCGAGCTGCACTTCTCCATGGATGCTTTCAGGTTGAAGCCGCAGTTGTGCCTGTCTTTCTTTGCACTTTTCATGTTTCTCATGGAGGACTTCTTTTGCCGTCGCTGCTCCCAGTTTCCAGGCCTGCTCACTGGAGACAATGTATTCTGTAAACTTTATTAAGCTGGACCGAGGTGGGTCGCTGACCTCGTGGTGTGGGTCTCCCTCCCTGGCCCATTTCACTCGGACGAGTCTGCTTGCCCTTAACCGCGCAGCCTCCCAGGCAGAGCACTGTAGCAGTGTGTGACCTGGAGTGTCCTTATGTGCCTCTTGGCAAAATACGCATGTCGGCGACAAAGCCTTTCCAATTCGGGACAAATACGAGTTGAAGTTTCCGTGTCCTGTGAGGATTTGGGTAAGGTGATAGGTGAGGTCTCCCCCAGGCCTCTCTATCCATGCCTTGATATCTGGCAGCAGTACGCGCAGGGATCCTCCAGGACCCCCGGGGGGATGGCGTCCCACTCCTCCTGCCATGTCTTAATTGTGTCGTTTCTCTCACTGTCTTTTTCCGTTTGGGTAGGGGAACCTAATTCCCATAGTCGCTTCCTTTCGAGTGCCTTAAGATCCCAGGGGATCGATCCTGCCAGCACCAGAGCAGCATTTGTGCTGACTGTGCGGTACCCCTGGATTACCCTTAGGGCTGCCACCCTCTGGGTCCTCCGTAGAATCTGTTTCGCTTTCTTCGTCTTGAGAGTTGCTCTCACCCAAACTGGCGCTCCAAATAATGCAATTGATTCCGCGACCGTCATTAGCAGTGCCCTTGTGCGGGCCCGGGGGCCATGGATGTTCGGCAGAATCTTGGCTATAGCACACACTGCCTTGGCTGCTTTTGTCGTTGCCTTTTTTATGTGGCTGAGGCCATTCATCGCAGTATCCAGTGTGACCCCGAGATAGCGGACTTCCTTACAATTTTAATATCCTCGCCGTCAAGCTGTAGAGTGAGCGGACGGATCCTCTTTCTCCCTGTGAGGAGTATTGCTTCGCTCTTTTCAGGGGCAAGTCTGAGTCCCGCTGCGCTCATCCACTCTGACGTTAGGTAAACAGCTTTATTCAAATTTAGTTCAAGTTCGTCGGCAGTTTTAGCCTGCACGACTATCGCCAGGTCGTCGGCATAGGCTACTGTGTCCACTCCTTTGGGCAGGCCTGGCAGACGGAGGACGTCGTCGTAAGCCAAATTCCAGAGAAGTGGGCCAAGTATAGACCCCTGCGGGACCCCGGCTGTAATTTGGAAGCTGACCTGGCCGTTGACAACTGTTCGTGCTTTAAGGTAGCTGGAAATTACATTTACCAGATACGAGGGGACTTTTTTTCGTATCAGTGTGTCCAGAATTGTTTTCCATGGTAGACTGTTGAAGGCGTTCTTAACGTCTAGGAGAGCGACTAGGAGGAGCTGCCGTGTCTGTATAGTGGAACTTCGTAACGAATCCGCCCTATTTGCAACGCGTTGTATTGCAGTTAGGACTGACCGGTTCTTGCGGAAGCCGTATTGTGTGTCCGAAAGCAGGCCGTGTTTCTCTGCGAAGAGCCTCAGTCTTTCTTCAATTATGGCCTCGTATCCTTTTGCCAGCGCACTCAGCAGGCATATCGGTCGGTATCCCCCGTTTCCCTTGGGAATGAGGACGACTTCAGCACGCTTCCAGGATAGCGGAAAAGTGCCGCTTTTGAGTAGGACATTGAAAGAGTCCGCAACTATCTCAGGGTGCTCTGTAAAGAGAAGTTTCACTGCCTCAGGGGGAACCCCGTCTGGTCCGGGGGCTTTTCCGGTCTTTTGCCTGTGAGCTGCGCGTAGAACCTCGTGTGGTTGAATAGACGGAAACTCGGCCTCACCTTCTAGCCCGGGAATGTTCTCATAAATTGCTCTTTCGAAAGGTGCGTGGGTCGGGAACAGCTTAGTTAGTACCGTCTTGGTTTGCTGTTCGTCCAGGGAAACAGGGGTCTTTTTTTTATTACCCCTGACTATCTTGTAAGGTTTTCCCCAGGGATCGTCCTCGACCTCGTTGAGGAGCTTTCTATGGCCGCTAGTCTTACTGTCGGCTATGGCTTGCTTAAGTAAGGCCCAGGCTTCTTCTATACTCTTGCAATTCTTGATTGCGTGCGTCTGCGTCTCGTTGTTTCAGTTTGAGAGCACGCCTCGCTTTGCAGCACTCTTTTCGTTTGTCTGCGATATCCTGCGTCCACCAATATTTAGGCGGGACGTTCCCTCGCCTGGGGTGAGCGCTGTTGGTACACGTAGCCTTGCACACCTCTACAAGGAGTGCTTGTAGATCTTCTGCAGTTATGTGGGGGCTGGATAGGGCTTTTATTTTCCTCCCGAGTTCTTTCTTGAACCTTGACTCGTTTGTGAGTCTGAATCGCTTCTTAAGGGGAGGGACTGATCGAAAGTTTTGAATTCTCAGTCGAGTCTCAATGCAGAAATGGTCGCTCAGGTTTTCCTCGTCCACTAGAACCTTCCAGCTTATAGCTTTTGGCGCGAGGATATCGTTACATAACGTGATATCCACGTAAGACTCGCTGCCGTGGCGGTGGAAAGTAGCTTCTTTTCCGTCTTCTTTTCCGAGGGATCACCCACTTAGAATCCCAATAGCCAACTAATCGGACAGCGTAAACCTGGATGAATATGGGCTTCCCAATTCCGAGGTATCTCTGGGGAAAGGTATCTAAAAGGGCCGCCTCTGCGGTGAGCAAAGTGTTCACGCGCTATATACAGGAATCCGGCGATGACGGACAGCTGACAAAACGCGTGCGTTAATCGCTCTACGGTACCCCAAGGGTCGGACATGAGGCTGTCCTATGGCCTTCTCGACCAGCTTAGGGCCTCCTTGCTACGTAACCATTAAAAACTTGCTAAGTCTACCTTATATCCTGCTATCTATCTAGGCCGAGCGAGAGCCTTGCACGGAAGCACGATCTTCACATTGCAGCAGGTCCGATTAGGTCGACAGCTCGAAGCGAGCATCTAGTCGATGCATCAAAATGCAGGCAAAGCGTGCCGCCAACTCTTCAACCTCTATCATAATCAAGAAAACGGGGTCAGGGCCTTACGCAGACACACTGAAAAAGCTCGGCTCTAAGGTAAACCCAGAGCACTTCAACGTAAAATTGCACGGCCTCAGGAACTGCTCAGTCGGAGTGTGCGACTCTTGGTTGCAGAGGACCCGGAAGGAGGGACTAACTCTTTTCTTGACGCTCTTAAAAACGCCGATGGAGCAGTCTTCGCATTGGACCGTTCCTTTTTAAAACGAGTGCCGCACCTTGTTAAAGTTAATTGCGGCGGCGGTCTCAGACGTACAGCGTAAAGATGTAGCGCTACGCTTGCCTGCTATAACTACAGTACCTCAGGCCATGCAGCAAACTCGGCCATCTGCCCCGCTTTCCGTCAGAGGATTGAGGAAGTCTGACGCCGACGGCCGAGTAGAACACCACCGCAAGCACCACAGGTAAACACGCCGAGATTTCTCCCAGACGAGAGCACACGGCAATCGGCACACCTGTGTCCTGGTGCTGACACTGACGAAGACGGTTTTAGAGAGCCACCCGGTGCCCCCGCAACTAACGAGAAGGCTGCCAAATCTCGTAATGCAAATGACTAGCCATCTTCGAGTACCAGGCATCTAGACAGAACATACTGTCCTTCCCTAGTAACAAAGATGACAACTTCACTTGATGACTGGTAAGTAAACCGGGCTATTACACCGTCCCTCAGTAGTTTTAGTAATGCTAACAGCACTTCCCTACTGGGGGGGGGGGGGGGGAAGAAGCACATCACTGGTTTTTAATGGGTTGGAGCCCCACACTACCGGCCCATACTTGGAGTAGAAGGCAGTCCTGCCGTAGTGACTGTGTGCGCGTTCCGCATTATCCAGTTAGTCCTCTCAGTCGAGCCCGGTGGCGTGGTGGCTTAAGTCTGCGCCTCGCAACCGGAAAAGACACATAGGTGCGCGGGTTCGAACCCCACCGTTGCACATTTGTATTTATGGGGGTCCGTCTATGAAGCAATGTGAAAAACGGTGTCGTGGACGTTAAATCTTGGCTGATGGTCAGCCCGAAAACTTTTTAGTTCGTCCTCTCAGACAAAAAAAATATCGAGCTCCGGTGGCGTGGTGCATTTTCCTGCGCCTTGCGACCGAAGAAGACACATAGGTGCGCGGGTTCTAGCCCCACCGTTGCACATTTGTATTTATGGGTGTCCGTCTATGAAACAGTGCGAAAAGCAGTCCCGTAGACGTTGAATTTCGGCTGAAAAAAACGAAAATTTAAAAATAGTAGTGTCATAATCAGCAATGATTTATTTTCATTTAGTTCATGGCCTGTCGACTCTACCCTATTCCCTGTAGTTATCTAATTATTTGTGTTGTTGTTGTTGTTGATGTTGTTGTTGCTGCTGTCATAATTGTCGGCGGTGAGATTCGTGGTATACGGTGGATCGTTGTGTTGTGGTGAATAGACGTTCTTGTGGCGCTTCTGCACTTGGCCGCTTCTTGTCTCTTGATAATGTCTGGGAGTGTCTTTCAGCTGAAGTATTACTGTTGTTGTTGCCATCGCATTTGCGGTTTCACTGATTCGTCATTGCACTAATGGTGATACCGTCATGCCACTAGTACCACGAATTTCTCATCTAATTGTTTTTTGTCCAGCAACGACAATAATATCAGTAACATCAATAATAGCAACAACAACAACAACAACAATAATAATAGCAATTATAATAATATGAATCACAACGATGAAAATAACCATAAGAGCTCTAACAACAATAAAAGTAGCAACTCAAATTTATTTTTTTTATTAAATGATTGCCAGCCGCTGTAGATCGTTTGTTTTCACGTCCGACCTCCCCCGTTCGATCTCTCGATGATCTGGCCGATTGTCGGCGTTATGGCCATGGCCTCCCGTCCCCACACGCCCGATGTCCCAGTGATGAACGGGCACATGGTGTGCCCGTTTCCCAGGACTTCGTAATGACGGGTCCGGTTCCTCTCCGTACTGAGTGCAACACCGCCTATCGCTTGGGAGATCGCCGTGATAGCAACAACAACCAAAGTAATAGGGAAAACAAAGCAACAATAGCACAAACAGTAAAATAGCAATCAATTATTATGCGTGGTACAAATTGCCAAAAAAATATATTTATACATATATATATATATATATATATATATATATATATATATATATATATATATATACATTTAGCTTTGATTTATAACTCATAAACGACAGCTTCGACATCGTGTAGCACTGGCCTGTTTGCCGCATGGCCAAACCTTGCTTGCATTTTAAGCACTCGACATAAAATTGCACTGAGGCAGCTGCTTTCACTGGCAGTTTGCAGAGGAAATGCCGCGTCGATATTAAGTGCGATGGGCTGAGAATAGCTAGATGGTAACCATGAAATAACGAGGATACACATTCACACCTCACAAATAATAATAATAATAATAATAATAATAAAATCTTTATAATACAAGCAGTGTGTAAACTTAAAAAAGTAATGTGTGAAATAAACTAATAATGTTTGCTTTAGTGCGCGCTAGCACAGCTGTCAACGATATCGGAAACCTATCGAGACTATATATATATATATATATATATATATATATATATATATATATTATATATATATATATATATATATTATGTTCAGTTATAACAATTGTGAGGCACAAACGTTTGAGCCAGATTTTTTATCATCCCACATATTATGATCTCATGGTCATTTATACTCCCACTTATTACCCTTAGTAGCGTCACTAGCGGCCGAGCAGAACGAGTCAGCTTTATATCATTATAAAAGAGAGCCAAGTGTTCTTACGGGGCAGCTAGAAATACGCTTGATTACAGAGTAATTATCTTTACAGAAGTCACAGTGCCATCATTGCTTCTCTCGTACGCAACAAAGAAGGCGGGGTTAGGTTTGGGCATTCGTTTCAATGCAGCTTCTGATATGACGTCACTGCATATCATGCATAAATCCATGATCAGTTATGCGTATACGCAATATTACTAACATTTTTTGGCTGTCAACATCACATACGGCAAGGCTGTTTTATCCAAATGTATATATATATATATATTTTTTTTTTAAGCTAGTTTAATTACATGCATGCTAATTTAAAAGCTGGTTTACATTTGGCCTAATTTGAACCTATAGGTTTGTGCAAGTAGGTGCATTTCGAAACAAAGTGAGACTTGGGAAATGTAGAAAAAAATAGAAACATATAGAGCACTTTTAACGCCTTACACAAATAATAAGGCTTGGGCAAAGCAGGCAGCTGGATACCGGAATTTTTCAACGCCCCTTCATTTAGTAAATAATGTCCTGTCTCTGGATTAGATAAAATATTCTCACGTTCTAACCTGAAACACGGCCACCGAGTTAACGGTAGATGTCGCGGCGAGAGTGGAGCTCATGGCGAACGACAAAACATATGCAACTTGGCTTATCCTATTCTGTATATATGTACGCATAAGCTTTTTATTTTTATTTTTGATCACCTTATTTCAATTCTACACCGCCTAGAAAAAGAAGACAAATATATATATATATATATATATATATAGTGAGAGGAGGAATAACCTAGAAAATGAGCAACGCCCGCGCAATCTAGTAGCGATGATTATTAGGGTGGCAAGCTCAGCTGAAACTCTTTCTGGGTTTTTACTAAACAACAACGTGGCAACAACAGCCTATTACGTACAGACATGCGTGCCTTACATCATACATGCTGATTTGGCGAATAATTACAGGGAACTCACGAGAGTGTAGATCGCGCTATTACAAATTAACGGAGCCACCCTAACAAGCGAACAGCTAAACAAGCATTTTCATCGTGAACGTTATCTGCATGGTTATAGTTGTTATTGTCTACATTAAGATCTCGTCCCGTAACTGGAGGTTGTATCTAGGTGCTTACATATACCATAGGAACTAGTGCTTGCATATGCCATAGGAACTAGTGCTTACATTAACCATAGAAACGGGTAGAGTCGTAGCAATGCTAACGATAGGAGCGTAGGTAGATTTATTTATAGCAATCATAAACCGTATGTGTAGCGAATCGGTTTGTCATACAGTAAACGGAGATGACTCTCTTCAGGTTGCAGCTGTCGTTATCGTGGTCCATGGTGCCGGTGTTGTCGTTTTGAATTAACAGTTGACTCGGCTGAAGTGACTCTCTGAATTCGAGGTGCTCCTGATACATCTGCGTGTTTTCTTTTTGTTTGCCAAATACTTGTTTAGTGTCGTTTGTTGTGTGTCTCGATTTTGCTTCTTCTTCTCCGTCTTCGTTATCTCGATATTTTGTCGCTGTTTGGTTGGCTGCATAGACATCTGTATGGTGCGGTCTCTTTTTGGCGAGGGAAGCGGCGACTTCACATGATCATCAAAGTGATCATCACGGACCGAACACGGCGATATCTGTCAATAACAACAACACCGGCACTAGACAGACGACACTGACTGCAAATAATAGACGTAATTTCCTGAGTTTTTTCTCACCGATGTTGCATCGTTGCCCTAGCGACGATCATAATTAAAACCTAGCAGTGATGTCAGATTGGCTCAATGTTCATCCGCTTCTAGCTTTACTTGTGACAGCGTAATTCTGAGGTAAGGAGAAAATCCGTCCATATATAATATATATATATATATATATATATATATATATATATATATATATATATATATCTTATTCGCTTATCATGAATACCTAATAACACAGGATACACTTTTCAATCAGGACCGCCTATATAAATATAAAGTACATATATTTACAAAGTTGTCACACCAGTCATCATGAAAACCACCTGCGGCCACCTAAGGGAAAACATGTGTCATGTAATATGTTCATCTGTAGTGTAACTGGAGAGAATACATACTGGCCAACCTTACATGCACTCGAGTTTGGTTCTGGCAAGGGGCCTGTATCGGGTAGGAGGCAGCTGTTTGCTCAGCACCATTTTACAACCTTAACTGCTACTACTGATGGAAAACATCTGTAACCAGACGGAAAGTACAGGTATCAAGCAAAAAGCGACGTAAGATGTTGTCCATAGTTAAACAAATACGTGGCAAATGGCGTTACGAAAACACATGGTAAATTGCGTCAAAAAATGACTCGTACTTCGTGTAGAGGTATCTCGTTTGGGGACGGCAAATTTCAAATCCGTAAAGGACGGCAAATAGTCTGAATTAAATGCAACCTTTTTAAACGCTTTAATTCTAGCCGTATAGCTTACACTATGAAGGTGTGCGTCCAACAGAAGTACGACCAATCAAGATTAGAAACGGCTAATTGTCACATCTAAGAATACTTTCATGTATTATATTCTACCAGCGTTTCACCATACATACATTTATAGAATACATTTTTTGGGCTCACCCTCAGCCAATATTTTACGTCCATGGAACTGTGTTTCGCATTGTTTTATGGACGGACCATTATAAATATAAATGTACAACGGTGAGGCTCGAAGCCGCGCACCGTTGTGTCTCCTCCGGTCTCGAGGCGCAGGCGAATGCACCACGCTACTGGGCTTGACACCAACAATTATATGTCTCTAGTAAACATTCCGGCGAACAATTGAATGGAACCACATGGGTGACTTCGAAACGGGCTATTCAGTTTTGTGCGTTTTATGTAGCTTTGACGACTAGGTTGTTCGGAGCGCACAACGCGAAAGAGAAAGCCATTCACCTCGAAAAAGAGAGAGACCCAGAACTCGGGGAGTAGCTGTATTATTACGTGGCCATAGTTTGTAGCACGCACACAAAATCCGTTTCGACTAGAATGACTAAAATGAATAGTGTTGTCTGAAATACCGTGTAGCTAGTGCACTGCATATTGACGCTCGCTGCCTGGACTAACACGTCAGCTTTAACTTTGGCTGTCCCCCATCGACGACGTGACGCCAGCAATTTAAAAAACAGGTTGCTGGTATATTTGCGAAAAAAGCTGACAACACACTCATTCACACAATTGTGCTACCCTCAATGTTGAATAGAAACATATATATATATATATACAAATGTCCGCCCATGCCTGCATGCCGTCGAACTCTTGCCATCAGTACATTTAAAACGGGCGCATAAAAATGTATGACGACTTTTAAATGATTGGTATATGTTCGCACTTAATTATCTATACATAAATACATATGCATTGTAGGTTCCTGTATGCATATATACATGCGCACATGGAGTAGCCCCGACTGTGCGTTACCGATTTGCTCTCTTTCTTCTTTCGCACTACACTAACAAGCGGCTGAAATAGCACTAGTGCACTTAATTAAGCCAAGTGAGCATTTGGAGATAAAGTGACCCGGACAAAGCTAATGCCTTTGTCGATAATGTTTCGTTAGTCGTGGTTTCACCGACGAACACACTTTATTGCCAGATATGACTCCAAGGCCAGACTCAACGGGTCGTCTAGAAGGCATGGTTATACACAAGATCAAACCATCAAAACTCGAGCGCCCCAGACATCGACCCGATAGAATTCCGCTTATAGTTTTTTGCGCAAACTTGGAACTTTATTGCAGAGCCTTTGAGTCGTATGTGTAACTGCAAATGGGAAAGTCCCATTACGAGTTGGTTCAGTGCGTTATTACCTTCCGCTGTAGAAAAGCGAAAAGTCAAAAAGAGAAAGCTGTTGGCTGATGACCTCGAAAACGAATTAGTTTCACTTGACAAAACGGACATCGATCACCATGGAGCAATTTCGCCTGCACCCAATTAATGTCAGTGGCTTCTGATAAGTCGATATTCCTGAATAGTTGTAAGCGCATCGATTAAAAATGCCGCCTATGATCGCGCTAACCGTCGAATTGGCTAGGTAAATTATCAGGTTTGGAAATGGGCCTACCATTTCCTCGCCAACAATTTGAAAATATATGCTCCAGTTGATTGATCTGACCATATTGACAGACCACAAATAGATGGAGAAGCCGTTTCTAGATCGTGTCAAGCAAATGATACGTTGAGTTCTAATAATAAATAAACTGTCAATTGATAATACCTGTCCAGCCTACATTGTTAAAAGTTCCACTTCCCGTGATGGAATTTCATGGTGACTTAGGCATACATATCACGCGGTCAAAAGACGTTACCAATTAATAAACAATAAAATAATCACCAAGCATGTGTAATACCACTTAAGTGCTTCACAGTCCAAATGCCAAATTTCTAGGTCAGATGTATATGTGTGTTAAGGTTCTTGTAATGAAGCGTAGTACAGATTTCCTTAACATATAGGAAGCAAAATACTTACCTGACGCCAGACCCAGGTGATCAGGAGAGCGGAGATCCCAGAGAGGGCCTTGTTATCGCACTTCGGCAGGGCTGAGACCTGCCACTTTTCCAAACTGGTAAAGTTGAGGCATGTAATTTTTTATCTGCAAAATGTACTCTATGGCGTTCCAAAAGGCTTTACATGATTGTCATACAGCGTTGTAATATAACATTCCAATTAATTGTATTGTCTAGTGTGTAGAACTCCACACTGTTTAATTTCTAATGTTGGCATGTGTAAGAAGCTGAGTAAACTACGTATCTCATCGACAATGTTTAAAGTTCGCGATTACAATCCACAAGGCGGGCAACTTGTGACTTCACTTAAACTGGCTCAAACTGAACTAATTAACCATTTACCCTCATTATTTGGCAATTGTCGAGAATCAAATACATGAAGACACTTCCTTAGAGCCTTAGGTTTAAGGCATTATAACTCGTATTTTTCACCACAGAAATGCTGTTATTGGACCCTCAAGAACTACTGAGCTTTTGTTTTCTATAAACTAGCAATTTTAGGAATAGCGATTTTGAGCGAGACATTAGACTGTAAAAAGTTGTCTCGTTATCGGCTGAATATATATATATATATATATATATATATAAAGAGAGGGAGAGATGAGAGAGAGATTCGGAGCACCGCTATTTTGGAAGATGGATAGTCTTCCGGCAGCCACAGTATGTATTCACCTTTTGAATACGACTGCCAGAAGATCTTTCCAGATACTTTAGTGAAGGGTCATTCCTTGTTGATGAAAGGATGCATTTAATACGAGGACGCTAGCCGGTAACTTTGTATTGTCTACTGCGGTTAGCGTTTTCCGGATTGTAGGTCCAACAACGGTAATTGCTGCGATGTCCACGTGTATTTTTATTGCTTCTAACGAAGTGAATTTCTTTCTCTGTAGATAGTCCCGCAGACACTTGAATATGTGGTAGTCCGGCAAATGCAGCAAAAGTATTCAATCGAAGCCTGCTACCTCGCGGCATTTAAAAAACTAAACACTTCAATTACATTCTGTACAGTTATATATATATATATATATATATATATATATATATATATATATCCCTTCCTGAAGCACCAGGCGCGATTACAAATTAAACAATCGGGACTGATATGAAGAGGCCAATCACGCCCGAGACCTATATATATATATATTTACATCCCTTCGCAGGGACCCTGGTACGAATACAAATCAAACAATCAAGAATGATATGATAAGGCCAATCACATCCGAGACATGTATGAATCAATTTGTAGATGTCTTAGACGACTAATGCACCGTTCGAAACGGGGCCTTGCCATGGCAACCGTGATTAGCAATACAATTGCAAGTTCGAGCCCCGGCATTACTACATGTACTTGTTGGACGTGGTTGTCATTGCGCTGCGGCGGCTGCTACATACCTCTGCTGGAGATAGCCTATATAAGTCCAGTAACGAGAATGCAATGACGATAGATGCATTTAGACGATATCGTATCACTAATCCTAGCCCATTACGAGCGTCGAAAATGTGGTTGTAAGAGCGTAATATATATATATATATATATATATATATACGCGTCTTGACTTATAGAACGTTTATATATAGATGGCAATCCAGCTGCATGTCCAACATGTGGAAACAGAATTGAGGAATTTCGAATAAATACACGGATGCTGGCAGGACGAGCAAGCAAACGACGGTTCACAATTTCAAGCTTGCATTTAAAGACCATGCAGCTAATAAGAAAGTTACCTGTATTATAGTAGACCCCGAACCGAGAATGATAAAACATGACAGTGGTGCTTCATTTTCGTGAGTTTAATTGGCTTATATGAGCTACCAAGGAAATTGCTAATATGCTTGGTGAGGCCAATATAGCCCCTGGACAGGCGTATCAAATACTGCTCATACCTTTTTCAAATAGCTTTATTGTATCCGCGGTGATGTGTCGTCAACAACTAATAAGAGAAGTCGATTTCTTTTTCGAGTGTATTGTAATATAGTGCACACGCCTCAATAAATACAGGTTAGTTGCCAATCTCTTATCGCTTAGGATAGACATTCTTTGTCTCACAATTTGCAGGACTTTCCAGGGTCGCAAACTTCTAAAGAGTGAGGCACTGGTCAATGAAGGTTACTTAGCGACCACTTTTGGGTTGATTTAACCGCCTAACCATAACCCACGAGCGGCGCAAGCAATTTGTCTCCATCATAGCTAGAATTCAATTCTTTTTGAAGGAGGTTGCTTTTATTCTAGACCATCCTCCGTCCCCTACGGGCTTGAAGCTCACCGTGAGGTATATGTTCAATGCACCCAGGGTCGGACATGTTGAGGTATCTTGAGCAACGTAATGCTACGTTTTATAAGGAAATAGCTTCAGTGAGTACCCATAATCTGCACGACACCTTGATAAAGGGCTAATAGGAAAATAGAGCTCCCCACACGCATCCGAGCGCGCATTGCCCGATACAACCAAGTACTGGTCGAATGATGAAGTGGTTGCAGCACTTCGGCACTACTTAAGATAGATGATACTCCGTGGGGTAGACTATAAAAGATGGATCTAGAAAACTGAAAAAAAACTCTAAACAGAACTTTGCTTCCTAAGCATTCGATTTCTAATTTAGTTAGTTATTACAGAGCCGATATAATACCGGACGTCGGAATGGGCGGAAGAAAGGACAAAGGTATTGAAACCGTCGGGACCGGATCGCGCACCAGCATCGGCAACCATTGCTTTCAAATAAGGCAGAATTGTGGTTAGGACGGCCGCTCAGATACTTAAGGGTAGTACATTTTGTAATGCTTGAAAAAAGCTGATATGTAGCCTATCCCAAGAGCGGATGTGTCTTCTAAGCACCCTAGCAACGGGTGTAAGGTATATAGTAGATCGCGACTGCACAGACAAATTAGTACTGTTCACTGTCTAGCGAGTATTGCAAAAGCCAAGCATATCTACAGCACAAGTTTGCGAACAATACAAACAGGTGAGGAGGGAGTTGTTTCTCGCAATAGCATTAGGCGCTAGAATACTAGTAGAATGCCTTACAGCCTGTTTTGCAGCGGAATGCAGGATTATTGCGATGAATACCTATGCCGCGTAATATCGGACTAATTAAAGGCTAGTTAGTAAAAAACGACTGAATGAAATACCTTCCACAGCAGTGAGGTAAAACTGCTTTCTTGCACCACCAGGGGCTGTGAGCCAAATTCTCCGAAAATGCTGCAGGAGACTGTAACAGGTCTTTCCGGCACAGCCGTAAAAAAAAGAGGATGAGTCATTGGCTTCTCGGAGGATAGCCTAAAAGTAACGTGAGAAGAAGTCGAGCAAGCTAAGAAACATTTAGCATCTATCAAAGGGCTTGGAGATTACGACGTTATCTGTTAGGCGGTAGCCCGAGGTTTTTCAAAACCTTGTCAACAAGCTTTTGCGAAAGGCTGTGGAAGAAGGCTAACCATGTCAACTGACTAGGCAGACGAGGTTCTGCGCTTATTGGCCCATATCTGTCTTGTTGACACAATTGGTAAGATTTAAAAAAAACGTTATTCTAGAGAGACTGAATAAACAGATCCAGGATACGAGTTCTTTATCAAACGACCATCAGTACGGCTTCTGAAAAGTCAGATCCACAGGCTTAAAAAAGATGCTGCAACAGCCAGGCAAGGAGACCATGAAGGCTCGTAAATTGAGGGAATCGGTGCCTTTGATCCTCCTGGATGTTAAAAATGTCTTCAACACAATAAATTGGAAAGTAGTTGTAGAGACAATTGTTAGTAGAGTATTGAGGAGAAAAATAACGCCAGGCTTGAGTGGCCGAATCTACGGCGTTATTCGCAGCCCAAGCGTGCTGCCCCGGAGCGAACTTCGTGTAAGCCCCCGGCACTGCAGACGGCAAAAAATAGGGGACTACTTTGGTCGGCCCAATAGACGCTGGCAGTAAGGGCAAAACAGATGTATTGGACGGTTTCGACAAGGCCCCTCTCGCCCTAGCCAAGATGGGCTGCCATGGGACCGCCTAAAAGGTTATGTGGATCTCACCAGGGCCGGGAGTGCCATTACCTCGGCCTGGCAGGATAAATGGGCGCAGATAAGGTCCGATATGACCACGATCATGAGTTTGACACCCGAACTCAATGTTTGTACTACTGTCGACATGGGAAATGTTTGTACTGTACGAGTCACGCTCTGTCCGGACACGGTCAGTTCCGGAGCTACATGCCAATAATTGAGTAGGCTATAAACGACACCTGTGTATTAGGCGACTCTAGAGAGGCAGATGGAATAGAGCGCAATGTTCTGCTGTGCTCATTAAAGCAAGGGACGCAGCCTTAACAACTGCGAGGAACCGTCTTTTATCAGTGAGTGGCACAATCCTCCTATCTGGCCGCAGGTAAATATATAGGGATAAAGTTAAGGGGTTAGAGGGGATGCATCTTTCACGGCTTTGGAGTAATGCCAGAGTAATACTGAGGGTAGGAAGGAATCCGGGTTTAGTCGGTTTGTAAGTCCCACTCTAGTCAAGCAGGTTGCTAGTGGCGCATGTGCATCATGCATTCCATAACCTTTCAGAAAAAAAAATCGCTGTATGAACTAATTAATGCAGTGCATTTGGACGGTTCTCGTGCTTCAATGTGTGCTTTAAGCACCAAATTTAATGTGTCATGACGTTTCATTGGTCGAATAATTCACGAGGGGCTCAGGTCGTAGGGCATAAACGGCAAATAGAATCTTCCTGAGCTCAGTAAAGCGGTTGTTCCGGAAATCCCTCAAGCATAAATCATAACGGATGGAGTGTTTGGCGTGATTGTGCTCATGACGGAGAAGAGAGGCATGCAGTTGTGTGTCTCATTCAATTGACGCATCTGTTCGTTTGAGGACACCATGGCCCGCCGTAAATTCACCGATGATTGTTCAGTTATAAGGTATGGATGGTAGAAGGTGGTTGCGTTGTCGCTACAGCAGGGTCTGTTCTGCAGCAGCAGGGGCGTTTATTACCCCACGGGTAGGGGTTCTCAGTGGATCGGATTTTTCAACAGATAATTGGACTTCTCGTTCGTACCGGTGGAACGAAGACGGAGCGCTCAGTAGCAGACCAGCAATGCTACAGTCGTTGTTGTGGCTGTTTTTGCCGTTTGCAGCGACGCCAAGGGGGGTCAATTTTCGATCTTCATAGGCGATGCATGGATTATGTTAATCGGATAAACATAAATATTTGTGCACAATTAAACGTAAGAAGCGAAGAACACACGCTGTGAGTAATTTGTAATCCTTGTAATCCACACGTGATCCTGTCTGTTGTTAGTGCTGTAGTTATTGTTACGGACGCTGCCGCTGCCGCCATTGTTTACTGTTCATTCATTATGATCGTATTTTGCTACCGTTGTTAAATTCAATCCCATTCTGTTATGTTTGCTTCACTGTGGCTCATGTGGTTCAGTGATATACTTTAATTGAGAAAACTTAGATAAAGGTAGAAAAAGCAAGTTTATATATGTATATATATATATATATATATATATATATATATATATATATATATATATATATATATATATATATATATATATATATATATATATATATATATGTATATTACTACTGTCTAACGTCTATTTTTGCACAATGATATTTAGTTGAATCATGTCAGCTCGATTTATGGCTACTTGCAATGCGAGGGCAGAGCCGCTCAGTGTAGCCACGGTATTTGCTGGCATGGCATATAATTATCCTTCACATCTGAACTTTGCCCGAAGCATAATGTAGTCAAACTGTTTGTTATTCGGCGGGTTCATACTGTCAGCTCGGGGTGTAGGATTCCAGTTTATACATATGTGCCCCTTTGAAAAGGCACGGTGAAAAAGGATACAAGCTCATTTCATTTATCGGCTTTAAAATTGCTTTTCCATTTTAGAGTATCATATAATATATATATATATATATATATATATATATAGTCAGCGAGCCGGAAGCCTGGTTGTAGGCCCTGTTCACCAATTGCAACGTTTTCAGACAATGAGATCACACGCATTACCGCAAGACTGTGTTTCCCTACAGATGGCGTAGCAGCGATAATGTAGTTTCGATCGCCGATGCAGACAGGTCATGCTCCAGATTAGGAAATACTCTGGAATTAGCTACCCACGCGAGTTTTGTCAGTTGGCGTTCGAGACGATGGAATGCCCTGAACCTCATATTGTTCATACGTTGATCGAGTGTGCAGGCGAAAGTCTTGATCTCTCCATGGGGGACTCGAGATCACTAGAGTTTTTATGTCAGAGGCTGTCACTCTATACACAACGGGGTAATGCAGCATCTGTTAGGAGAACATTATTAAATTGCACTAACCCCGAGTTAGACAGCATGTGATCGCACGTTCGCCAGGAGACAATTGTCTACTCTAAAGTACACTGCATAAGGTACGTAAGAAGCCTACATTAATTAATCAGGATAAACACGCATTACATATGCACACAGTACAGTATTTTATTCTGCAATTAATATATATATATATATATATATATATATATATATATATGCAAGATCAAACCAAAGAGTAGCAGGTACATGAGGCACTTCTACGGTGATAAGCAGGGTCATTCAACGGCTCAGTATCTAACGTGATTTACTGACTAAAGCCATCTGCTTGAGAGGCCTCTCAATTTTCAAATATTGCAACATGTGTAACGGTGTCAAATCTCTGAAATCGGATCGGAAAACTCCTTCCCGGTTTGCCTATCTATCTGTTCATCTGTCAGTCAATCTATGTATCTATAGTTCGGAGAGCAGCGTAATGAGGAGCACCATTCAGTGATAGTGATCATTTTTGTCATTTTGCGTAGTACACGCTTTGTTTTCGGCTTCGCCTTCTGTCTGGCCGACGCGTCCATTATCCACTCTACGTTGCCGTGACTCATCAATCCGCCAGGCTCATTCTCCCATGCGTATTGCCAAAAATCGAGCCACCAACCAACCAACCGACTGAACGAAATTGAATTGAGTTTCGCCTAGACAGACGTAATGTAACAAAAAGCACAGATTCGTACGCCCGACACTCTCCTACTCTCGCGGCCTTCTCCAGGGGCGTCCGTTGCAGGGAACTACGTAAGCCGTCTGGTCGCCCCGAAATAGTAATCGTAGTAGCTGGGAATCATAGTAGTGGTAATAGTGGTGGTGGTCGTATTAGTAATAGTAGTAGTAGTAGTAATAGTGATGTTGGCCCGACTGGCTGAAATATTGGCATGACATCAAAAGTCATCAGACGACTTCTGGCGAGGCCTGTTCATATTGTCGTCACCCTTGCACTGCTGACACGTCTAGCCGACGCAACGATTGAACTCCCTATCGTTTTCCTGTTGTTGTTGTTGTTGTTGTTGTTGTTGTCGTCGTTCGTTATCTTCTTCTTCTTCTTCGTCATCTGCTTCTTTGTTGTCGTCGTTATTGTCTTCTTTCTTCTCAGTTTCACACACTTTATTTTTAGCTCAATGCAATCGAAATACGTTTATGTTTTATGCTTCGGGTGAGACGCATAAAGGTGCACCGTGGAGAAACGAACGTGTAGGAGGATCTGCATAGAGGTGTACCGTAGAGGAGCAACCGGCATGCCGAGCCCTCACACCTTGCCTTCCGTCCATGATCAGGGGCGATGATGTTAACCGTGCATGCAGTGTAGTCGAGAACGGCGAGAACCAAGACAGATATCGTTGTTGTTGTTGTTGTTGTTGTTGTTGTTGCTGTTGTTGTTGTTTTTGTTGTTGCTGCTGTTGTTGTTGTGTTGTTGTTGTTGTTGTTGTTGTTGTTGTTGTTGTTGTTGCTGTTGTTGCTGTTGTTGCTGTTGTTGCTGTTGTTGCTGTTGTTGTTGTTGTTGCTGCTGTTGTTGCTGTTATTGTTGTTATTGTCGTTATCGTCGTTGTTGTTCGTGTTGTTGTTATCGTCGTTATCGTCGTTGTTGTTTCTGCTGTTATTATGCTACTACCGCCGCCGCAATTGTTGTTGCTGCTGCTGCCGTTATTGCTACTCCTTCTGCTGGGGCTGTTGTTGTTGTCGTCGTCGTCGTCGACGTCGTCGTCGTCGTCGCTGTCGCCACAGCAGAGGTCGTGGTTGTTGTCTTTTTAGCGGCAGCGCAAAATATGCGCACCACCACCACCACCACCACTTGGTGCGTTCGGCTCAGCCCAAGTAGTCACCCGACGAGGTCGGAGGTGAGCTTCGTCACGGCCAATCCCAAACGGGGCTTGGCCGGATCAGGTCGCACTCTTCGGTCGCGTACAAATATCGCGGCTGCTCGATTCGCAGCGTTCGATTGGTTGACTGGCTGGCTGACTGCGCTACGCGATGCGATACGATGCCGGCCAGGCGAGGGTAACAGCGACGCTGACAGCAACAGCGCGGTGGCTGTTCTTGATGGTGGCGGCGGCAGCGGCGGTGACGGTGGCGTTCGTCCGGAGACGACAACACGTCGCTGAAGTGGAAGATGACTTCCCGTTGAGATAGTTCAGCTATCCTCCGCTCCAGTAGCCGTTCGAAGGTGCGTAGCGCGCCGCATAGCCCTCATTGATCATTATCTCTTAGTACCAGTAGGTTGCTAGAAAGAGAGCAGTAAGTTGCAAAGGTTGGCTTCGCTGTGCTTCACCAACGGACTGTGCCGCTTGGATTATCTGCGTGTTAATTAATGGGGGGCAACCTTGTGTTTGATCATCCAGACAGTCTAAGATGGTGACAAAGCAGTGCTGTTGGTGGTGGCGGCAGCGGTGGCAGCAGCAGCAGCAGCAGAACACAGAGCTTCCACAATCATCTGCTGAAATTCGGTCTAGTTGTTTTCACGTCGGTTTTAACAGCGACCAGCAAAGTGAGGTGACGTACCGCCACAGAGGTCTTCTCGATACGACTGAGTGCGGGGCGTCCTCAGTAGTTACTTGCGTGTCCTTTGTGGCATAGGAGTGAGAACATAAGAAGGCGGGAAGGATAGTCAATGCCAGTGTGTTGACTGACAATGTTAGACGGCAATTATAGTCTACTCGAAGGGCTCATGGATCGGTTGAAAGAAGAGGGCCAGATGTTCATCACCTCGAACGAGTCCGAAGCGCAGCTACGGTGCGGCCACTTCTGGGACCTGGGCGGCTCGCCGGTGTTGCTGCCCGAAGTGGAGCTCATCAAAACCATCACATACCACTACATCCTACCGGTGATCATTGTGTTCGGCGTCGTGGGCAACCTGCTCAATTTACTCGTGCTAGGCTACTTCAAGGGAAAGACGTTCATCTATCTGTTCTGGCTGGCCGTCTCGGATCTGGCCGCATTGCTCGCCGGCATCTGCTGGGTGCACCGGGTGTCGTCATGTCCCCGAAACGCGCTCGAAGCGTTCATCACGTGCCACGTACTGCACGTCGCTGTGCATATGTTCTGCACGATCAGTGCGTTTCTTGTGGTCGTGCTCACCGCCACTCGCTTCTGGGCCGTCTGCTTTCCGATGAGCCAGGCGATGTCGAAGAGCACGACGCGCATACGGATTGCCATCGTGGTGTGTTTTCTGCTCGCGTTCGTTCTCTATGCGCCGATGTCGCTCCTCTATCGGGTCGAAACGATCGTCCTTCAGTTCGAGTCGGCGGCGCCTGACACGCTCTGGAACGGCACAACGCTGCCCGGTACGCTGTGGAACGGCACAACGCTGCCCGGCACGCTGTGGAACGGCACAACGCTGCCCGACACGCTCTGGAACGGCACAATGCTGCCCGGCACGCTGTGGAACGTCACAGCGCCCGGCACGCTCTGGAACGGGCCCGCAGACCTCCGAGACAACACGACAACGACGACGACGACAGCCATCGTCTGTTACGCGTGCAAGTTTAGTCGACTCAACGAGCACCCAGCGATCCGTGTGTACGTGCAGATGCGCGAGATCATCTCACGGGTCGGCCCCGTCGTTCTCGTGGCAGCGCTCAACTTCGGCATCATCCTGTCGCTGTCCCGCCACCAGGAGCGGCGGTCGAGCCTCGGCTGCGCGTCGAGCCAGCGCAACAAAGCCGAGGAGCGGCGACTCGTCATTCTGCTCAAGACGGTCATGGCGCTGTTCCTCATCTGCACGACGCCAATCGCCGTCATGCAGGCGACGATCGTCTCGTCGCAGCTCAACAACGTCCGCTACGAGATCTTTCGGGCGGCCGCAAACCTGCTCGTGTTCGTCAACAACGCGTCGAATTTCTACGTCTACTGTCTGTGCTCGGTGACCATCCGAAAGCGGGTGGCGGCCGTACTCTGCCGGTGCGTCGGCGTCCAACTCAGCAGTCCGACGAGGTCGCTGAGCGTCGAACGCCCACCTACGATCCGCAGCCTCAGCACCTCGCTGCGAAGCCTCGACGGTGCGTCGACGGTACCGTCGGGAAATCCGAGATGCAATGGCGGCCCTGATTAGCAAACCCTGATCAGTTTTGTTTTATGAAAAGGAGTTAAATGCTTTAGGCACAAACGCAACAGGGTGAGTAGATATACACTCAGCCCTATGCAGTGCGGTGGGACTCACCGCCGACGATTGGACATTATTTCGCCGAGATCGTACCCACTCAAAGCACCTCCCCACATAAGCTTCACTCTCTGTCGGCCTGGCTATCATCTTAATAGCAGTACTACGAGCCGACAGGAGGAGTGGTGAGTGTCTTTTGAATCAATTGGCTAAAGGCATCTCAGAGTTTTGCTCTATACCTGCCATACTGCGTCTCAACACCTGCGAAAAGTTTTTCAAGGGGTAGCGTCGTATTTTGTCTTCTCTGTCGCAAATCGGTATCTCCTGGGTCGCTCCGGGTGCCCCTTTTTAACCAGTACACCTTCTACCACTGCAGCTCCTATATTACACTGAGAGGTGCCTTCACAAATGAATTGTACGAATTAGGGAATCCTCTGAGTGGGCAGGTTCGATGGGTTCGTAAAGCTGCAGGCGACGATCTTCTCGTCGCAGCTCAACAACCTTCGCTACAAAGAAGATCTCTTGGGTAACCGCAAACCTGTTCGTGTTCGTCAACAACGCGTCGAACTTCTACATCTACTATCGTTGCTCGGTGACCATCCGAAAGCGGGTGGCGGCCATTGTCTGCCAGTGCTTCGGTGTCTAACTAAGCAGTCCGGCGAAATTGCTGAGCGTTGAACGTCCACCTATGGCCCACAGCCTCAGCACCTCGCTGCGAAGCCTCGACGCCGCGTCTACGATACCGTTGGCAAATCCGAGAAGCAATGGCGGCCCTGATTAGCAAACCCTGATTGTAAAGTGTGTCAATGTCATGTTTGTATATTTATGTACACATTTTTTGAACATATATATATATATATATACATCTAAATATATATATATATATATACATATAAATATATATATATATATATATATATACATATATATATATATATATATATATATATATATATATATATATATATATTTGACATGATAGTGCTCATCGCCCAACAAAAACGTTGCATTATTGAAGGTGCTTAGCTTATGACTGCCCATAGCTATAGCGGCTTCTGTTGTCACCTAGGCAAGTAACCTCTGGGTAGCGCGTTTAGATCGAAGAATCGTTTTTACTGATGCGTGCAGCATGGTCTCCGTGACCCCAGGTGGTCACTTACTCTCATACCTGTTTGTTCACCTGCAGTTGCACTTGCATGAGTACGCTAGCAGTTGCCTTGCCAGGAACATACTCAACACAGATCTAGAACGATATATGGTGGCATTAGATGTCGCTTGAGCATGACCGCATTGCAGATCGCACAAGCGTTGCTTCATATAGAGATACAACCTACCTGTCTGGCTGGAATGACCGTCTGTTGTTCCTAAAAATAATCAAGTTATTTGTGGTGATGGACAAGCCAGTTACGCACCGCCGAAGACCTGCTTCCACCACATCGACACATCTCCACCTAAACGTATCGCTCAACACAGAGGCAAACATGTCAAAATGTATCTTACCGCGTATATATATATATATATATGTATATGGATGTTACACATGCATTTGGATATATATATATATATATATCCATATGCATGTGTAAATATAGGAATATATATTTATACGTTTCGACATGAAGCGCATGTATATAGAGCAAAGTCGCGCATACACGCCAAATGTTCATATAGGTACAACAATCACACCTAGCCTACATCCACACATATATATATATATATATATATATATCACGCAACTATATATTTTGTATTTATGTGTATGTAAATAAACACATACATATGCTTACTAATGGTGGGATAATTGCTTGATGATGAACACAAGACAAATGCAGACCGGATAGTTTGAGATAAGACTACTATATATATATATATATATATATATATATATATATATATATATATATAGCCGAAATTAATAATGACTGTAAGTGAGGCAATTGTGGTGATGTACTGGGAATGTTTTTGATGGGTACTTGTAATTTAAGATAAACGAGGCTTAATCTGAGGGTGCCATACATTTGTATATATGACCTACACATATATTTTTATATACTTCTATGTAAATAAACGCATAAATGTTACTACTTACGTATACCCGAATATTGATTAGTAATGAACATAAACTAATTGCTGTCAATATATATATATATATATATATTGATTATTCGCTTGACATGTATATCTAAATATGCATGTCACTCTTTTATATCATCAAACTTTTTCGGACTGACCCTCAGCCAAGATTTAACGTCCACGGGACTGCTTTTCGCATTGCTTTATAGACGGAACCCCATAAAAACAAATGTGCAACGGTGGGGCTCGAAGCCGCCTACCCATGTGTCTCCTTCGGCCGCGAGGTGCAGGCGAATGCATCCACCACGCCACCGGGCTCGACGCTTTTTTATATAATGGGCGCTTTATTATTACCTAAGCATTCATATAATCAATGCATCGTCCAATACCTAATGAGTATTTGCCTTCCATTGGGACAACTTCGTAATATCGACCTGGTCCTTTCTAACATTTAGTCTTAAAGCTAGGACCTCTGAAAGATATATATCTCTACCCCCCCCCCTCAAAGCTACATGTTATTTTACAGTATGGCCAATTGACTCATTCCATAACCCACAAGCTCGACATTCCGTATTTTTCGTCCCTATTTTTAGCTTATTGTATTCTTGCGTCCAACATCCCTGTCCTGGCATCTGCCAATAGCTCACATGCTCTTGAATTATCGTATACCCATTCTACCCCGCCCTGCACCCCGCTTTTCCTTTCTATGCGTGTCTGCCAAGCTGTCACACTCGATCTAGAATTTATCGCCATTTCCATTTGCTCGCAGATGACTTTTTACCCTTGATTTCACCATTTTCTTCGATACCCTCGTGCTTGCCCATAGCAGGCGTAATGTACCCAATCCCCCCAGCTGCGAACTCTACTCTGCGATCCAACATCGTTTTCATACTTAGTGCCGTATTCACTAGTTGCATCTGTTTAATCCATCTTAGTTGTGACATTCTTAATCTTAATACTAAATGTCAGCTTACGTTATACTTCCCTTTGTACATTTTGACACTCTTCTCTACCCCCCCCCCCCACAAGAAAAATGCAAATATTTTTACGTCTGTTTGTAATGTTTCTAACTTCTTTCCCAACCCCGCGCTGTATATATAAAGTAATATATAAATTAATATATATATATATATATATATATATATATATATATATATATACTCAGATAGCCGTTCCTGTAGTAAACGGTTGGTATGCGCGGGAGCGCCATCTTGCTTACTGCTGCGCGGATGCCAGTGATTCCAGACCGAACGGTTAATGCCCTGAGTTTAGCCGATCTGTACGTGTATCAATCGGACGCGTGCTGCCTTAGCTGAAGACGCATAGTGAGATAAGAGTACCACCACATGAAGCAAACGTTTCTATTAGAGATTCGTTTGCGTCTATTTCTGTCTTTCGCAGCAGCCATCTAAAAAACGGTGTGTCTGTATATGCAAGAATATAACGCAGAATCGCAATGTGACTCTGAATTCGATTATATGGGTATGAGCTATATGCTACCTTGCTTGCGATCAGATGGACAGGAGTAATAAGGCCTCCTTCTTTACCGTGATGGCGGAGAGAAAAAAGAATCTATTTGGACTGGCAAAGGAGCGGTTCCCCCTCCTTTGCCAGTGCTTAAATTATTTGGTCGGCGGGAATGTAAGTATTATATCTTTATTGCATAGTAGTCCCTTAGACACTTCATTATCTACGGTCTCAGGACCGTTTGTAGAACACGCAAGTAAACTTTGTTTGTGATGGTTTTGCTTTTTAAAAAAAAATGCATTTTCTAGATACCACATTCAGAAAGTGAACACTGAACAGGAGTTAGCTTTTTCCCACAATAGGGACATTAGCTGGATCGTGAACAAACCAGCGAACATTTCTACGATTTATTTTCGCATTTATAGTGAATATTCTTTCATCCGAGAGGGAACGAAGACGGCCTACTGTGTTGTGCGTGACACAAGAGAGAGAGAAGCAAATGGCATCGAGCAAACCTATTGATTTTTGCGGCCTCAGAGAGTATTTGCGTAATTTGTATGACATGGGAATCTTACCTGAGGTCTTCATAAATAAGCCTGAATGTAGTCAATGTGCAATGCTGAATGGGCGAGCAGGATTTCTAATCGAGGTCAAAGGATTCTCATAAATTCGTTGTTGGACTCTGGTGATCAGTTGTTGAGTCCTTGCTGTGCGCACTTTATCGTGAATCTTCCTTTTTACTATGTAGGAACCTCGTTATGTTGTTTCCTCTTTAGCCGCATATTGGGCTGCATTTAGCTAAATTGTCCGTAGACTAGCGCCAAGGAAATTTGAAATCTTGGAGCAGGTTTGTTCGGCGCAGAGGGCATTGACATAGCTGCATTTCGCTCAGATGGTGCATTCTCTCCTGCCACGGCTGCAATACGTATTTGTATGCTACTGAACACGAACCTTCATCTGCTATCTGTAAACCGGATGACCGCATTCCCGATACGTCGATGGTTCACATCGTAAAGCGCACCAATTTTGTCGAGAACCTTGGTTTTTGAGGGTGTCGCCACTTGGCACTCTCAAAGACCAAGCTTTGGTAAGTCTACAATCGACGCAAACATGAGAACTGAGTCAGCAACTATGCTGCCACAAGGACTGTTAGGAGGACCCTAAATATCTCATCATGCCCGGCCCCCGGTGCATTGCAGATATGCCTCACGTCGAATCCAAGCTCATAGGGACGGAGGATGCTCTAGAATTGAAAGCGACCTATAATAACAGGTTGCTCTGCTGATTATGAGGTTGCAAGTGCATTAAACTTGATTAAATGTATCTACTCATCAATTTTAGGTACAATAATGCTTTGTATGCTAACATATTTTAATCACGTCTTCTATCAGCATGTTTAGCTACTCTGCATACTCTGATGATTTAATAATTTGTGTGCCAACAAAAATTTTCAATTTTCAATTTGAGACTTATTTACGGAGCCGCAATTTCACAATGCTTAATTTATCGTATACAAAAATATTTAAAATATGGAAAAGCACCAACATTATTCACTTCATACTTCAACATGTGTCACCCCATACGAAACTAACAATTGAAGTCGCTAAAACTTCTCCCGTTCATACACATGGCACGCTTTCTTCCACCTATTGACAGGTAACTAGCTCTGACTAGATTTTTTACTCATTACCCATTATTTACAAGCAAATTTACTGGGAAATTTCGGTCCAGATAGTCGGCAGGGTGTACGCGAGAGCATGGAGGGTGGACATCTTTAGGGCTACTGGCCTCACATATTCCGTTGCACGCCGAGCTGTGCGTCTAACAGCAGCTCTTCTAGAAAAAGCAGCATCATTCGAAATAACTCCTCTATACATGTCCAAGGCAAGCAGGGCAATTTGTACTCTGTAAATATCCCTTAAGGCAAAAGCGTAAAGTCTTGAAAACACTTACGAACCGAATCGCTACGGCGGTACGGCCGATACTGTAAGTATGCACATATAGGCATGATTCGATGTCACTGAAGCAATGAACAACAAAACATCAACTTGAGGTCGGTGCTTGCTAAAGAGTATTTTTTTAAAAAAATTAAGTACGAATGAACGCCATGAGCAGAAGTTAAATAGGTATAGCTGTATAGTGCAGAGAGCGGTATTGCATCCACGCACACACAGAGGCCGCGGTCAAACAGAGCAGTGTCGATAACTGACTAAAAATAAAAATCGAACTCACCAGTCTAATCTCACAATCGATACTATTCGATGTAGGATATATCAATAAATGTTGACATATGTAATGTACATATATATATATATATATATATATATATATATATATATATATATATATAGTTTCCCAGGCATGCGTCCGTTTGCCCATCCACCAAGCAGACAAGCTGCTTCTGTGATTTAAACCGTCCACGGCAGGTGTCATATTGGAATATTGAGGATGTAGGTCGTCGGAACGCACACAAAAAATGTCCAAGTAAGTCGCAAAACTAAATCGCTCGGAGAGCAAGTATACTAGCAAGAATATCGGCCGTCGTGCCTTGAGGGAAGTTTAGCCGCAGGCGTCTTAGGGACGTGTAAATTGCCCTGTCACGGCCACCTTTTTATTCTGCAGTTGAATGGGGCTCCCAAACCGAAAATCAACATTTTAGTTTAGTAAAACGAATACGGGCTTTATGAAGGCGAATCTACATACCAGTGGCGGTTAGAATGATACAAAGGAAAATATAGTTTGTAAAACGTAGCGATGCTTACATTACCATGATAATGCGGTCACTAAAATCAAGGTCAGACGTAACGTTTAGGCCTATACTACATGTTAACGCTAGAGTGCGTAGGCCAGTACTCAGGTAGAGACCTAAAGGTGATTTTCGGCTTAGTCCTAAAAAATATATATATATTTCAAACTCACAAAGTAACCACACTGTTATCGTATTGCGATATAATGCATTTGTTTTGCGCCAGTGAAGTGTTTGAGTTAGACGCACATAGCAGAACAGAAAGATGCTTGGCAAGAAGCCCAGCCTATTGTTAGAAAGAATCTAATGTAAAGGTCGGAAGGCGCTCCCTTTACCCGTTTATTGACGTAGCGAAAAAGCGTTCTAGTGCTCTCTTTCATTAGCTTGAGTTTACGAACGCGCGGTGCCAATCTGTTGACCCTACGTTTACGAGCAATATAATTTATGTTAATCTCCAGGTCCCGAATGGAACGCTCTTGGTCAGCCAGCGACGTAAATTCTGCCCAACTTAATCCATCTGGGTGGTATCTATTCTCGCATTAGGAGTGGCATCTATTCTGTATTCTAATGTTTGACGGCAATTACCCGTTAAAAGCAAGTAAAATATCAAAAACACCGCTGGACTAGGCTAGCGGATACGCTGGAGTAAGCAATTTGCCGAAGCACAGGTCATAAATATTGATTATATTAAGTCGTCAAGTCACCAAAAAAAGCCTAATTTTAGATGGCCCGTCAATCTATAGAAATTTGAAGTCTCCGTTCATGGCAGGGCA